>JAABKJ010000755.1:54325964-54375325 GCA_011634705.1 Andricus grossulariae | reverse complement strand
TGTGCCATTTATATACTAAAATTCTTGATGCAGCGACCTTCAAAGCGAGGAAAGAGTTCATTGATCTTTATTGGGAAACACGTCTACCAAAATTAATTCTTCTTATCAAATGCTAATTGCCAGACTTCAAAGATGCTTTGATTTTAAATAACTTTTATCCTCCATTGCGTTAAGTAAATGATTTGTTTGATATTATTTGTTTCATGAAAAAAATTCTCTTTGTTTAAATTAGGTGCTGGCTTAAATTTAAGACATAATTGATTGCATCTCATTACTTTAAATCCAGATAATTATTACTTCAAATGAAATAAAAGTTTTTTCTAAATTACTTTGTAAATGTAAATTGGAAATATTTCACCAGTCAGTACGTGAAATTTTACTAATTCATTTAGAAAAAAATGAGCCAGTGAAGAAATTGGGGGAAAATGTAATTAAAGTGAAAAGGCTATAAAAATGGGAAACAATAAGAAGGCAATATTGTGAAATCTATAAATGAGATACATCACTGCGACCAACCTATCGCAAATATAAGTCTTTCCTTCAAAATGGAAAAACAAGCATTATTTATACATTAAGTCTATTATCCCTCAAACTTCGTACGTTGAAAAGAATCGTCTTCTGTATTGATACTATATAGTTGCAGTTTTCTTCTCAAATTTTCAACTTTTTGTGCACTTTTCAATTATAGAGAAGTAATGATTAATTGAAATTAAGAAAGATAATTGTTTGGACAATGTATTAATATTGTTGATGATATATTATTTGCCTAATGATAGAAGCTAGCGGTTTCTTATGAAATGTTTAGCTTTGCTTTACCTTTTTAGTTATGAACAAATAATGCAGAAACTTCAGAGAGAATCATATTTTAAACAATCTCTTTCTTGTTCACGAATATATTTTTCCGAAATAAAAAAGATAGTTGTAGAATTAGTATATGACTTCAATTTCTAATACGAGTGATGCCGCAGTGTACCGGAATCAATTTCCTGACTGTAGTAAGTCTGCCTTGTCCCGTGAGAAGTTCTAATCAATTCATTATTTTTCTTTTACGCTTTGTATTAAACTTCTTGTCGTATTTCGAAACAAATCTTTTACAAGCCATTTTCAGACCTAGTTCTCCCACCTACTCCTAATTATTCCATTCTTTGTCAGGCTAAATCATTTCACGCAATCAGCGCTAGCTGAGCATCATATGGAAACAGAACATAACATTTTATTTGACAAGACAACCGTCATCGCCAAAATGTACAATATTTTTCCAAGCGAACATAGAAAAGCAATCGAAATCTTGAAGCACCCTAATAACATCAATAGGGAAAATGGATATAATACCAATCCGATTTGGCTTTCCGTCCTCCCGGGGTTTTTAAAGACGACTTGATTGGCCAGTCAAGCTTGACCAGTCCCCCCGGTGGTGCGCTCTGGCAAATCACAGGCTGCAATGTTTATTAAACTTCGGCAAGATTTTTAGCTTTGCACACGATCAAAACCCGAAACACCTCCTTTTATCATAATGAATCACACTGTTAGAAAACTCTGTACTAGATTTAGTATACATGTAATGGAAGCAAAAATACACAACATGAAATTAAATTTAGAATACCAGCGTACAGTAAATTTAGTATATGCATACACTGAATTGAGCATGCACGTACATGTAATTGAGTATGCGCGTTTACTAAATTCATTATACATGTATACGAAATTTAGTATACGCAATTACTAAATTCAGTATACGCGTTCCGTTTCGCGTGGGTTCCATCTTCATCATCTGTAAACATGATCGGATGAAAAATTAAAGTAAAGAACAAAGTTTGAATTTTCAAATAATCATATGGTTATGCTTATTTTAATATCTGACAATAAAAAAATATTATCATACAGATTGAAATATTGCGCAGAAATATGAATAATTTTTTTACTGCTAAGCATTTATCTATTGACTTCATTTATGTATTCAATGTATTACTGAGAGAAAAGTTATGTTTTAATGAAAGAAATTGTTTTATAACAACGTTTTTCTAGTAAAAAATGAAAGTAATTAAAAAATGTCGAAAAATCTTAAATCTTCTTACGATAAAATGAAAGAATGCGATTGCGTAACATTTTCAGCTTTATTGAAACAGTAAAAGGAAATATTGTGAAGTTTTTTGGTAGACTGAGTGACATAATCGTAGATTATAACACGTCATCATACAAACACCAAAAAATGGGAACACATGAATTATTTACACACCTGATCTATTTTACTTTACTTTATTCACATTAAAAATAATCTCTATAATGCTTTTAAACTCACCCGACAAACATTACATACACAAGTTCATATCAAAAATAATCCACCAAAAAGTTCACTAATTAATTAGTGACTTAAATCAGTAAAAAATTAGTCTATTTTTCCAAAAATTAACCTCAGTAAGAGTAAGTTATGTTTTTTACCATTCTGTTAGTGAAATTCTAAAATATTTGAAAAAAAACATTGAAACATTCAATTATTTTTAAGCGGTAAACTTTTCCCCACTGATGCGAGGTTTTTATTTCACTTTTTTTTGTTCAGTAAATATTTTCTCAAGAGAATTGTTATGTTGTTAAAAAATCCGTTCGTTCAATGGTACATAGTCGAAATCAACAATCTTGCAAAATTCCTTACTTTTTCTCGTTTCGTTCTCTTGAATTCGAACTGAATAAAGAGAACAAAATGAGAAAATCCAACTATTTTTCTCTAAAAGTTCATTCTTTTTGATTGAAATGTCTATTATTATATTTTTGGTTTAAAATTGATGGTCCTTAGTTACAAATTTGCCTATTAAATTTTTTATTGAGAATTCATCTTTTTTGGTTGAAAATTCAACTACCAGGTTGAAATTTAAACTACCATTTTAAAAATTCATTTTATTGTTTGAAGATTGAATTATTTGTTGAAAATTAATTTTTTGAACTGCAAATTTAACTGTTCCATTACTTGTTAAAACTTGATCATCTTTAGTTGAAAATGCAATACTTTGGTAGAAAATTCATTTATTTTGTAATAAAACTGAGAAAAATTTTAGATTTGATAATGTGAAATTTTATCATTTAACCAAAGCGAGACGTATTTAACAGAATGGAAATGTACTTTTGCAATAGGTGTAAATTACCATTTTTCAATATTTTCATTGCATTAATTAAATTAAAATAATAATATCTGAAAACCAAAACTTATCAACATGCTGAAATTTTAAAGAATTTTTTAACAATTTATCAGTAAGTTCAGGATTAATGTAATTTTTTTGTAAGAGAATTAAATTAAAAAAATATTTCAAAACACAAAGCTAGCCGCATCGATTAACGAAAGCTGTTAATGTAAAAAAAATTATTGGAAATATATATTTTAAAAAGTTTCAGTGACAACAGTCGTATAGAATCTTATAACAATTTATTCACAAATCACGTAAGACATACATAAAATACATGAATTTTGAATGAAGTAGTTGATTTTTGAACTCAAAGAGATACATTTTGAACTTGAACTGGAAAAATTACATTTTCAGTTGAAACCATTAATTTTCAACTAAAGTGATCAGTCGTCAACAAAAGAAATTAATTATCAACAAAAAGTGTAATAGTTGATATTACCACCAAAAAATATTTAAATTTTCAATCAATAACAGTGGAATTAAAACAAGAAATATGAATTTTCAAGAAATTTGTCGAATCGTACTGTCTCGTCATTATCTAGTAAATCGTCTATTCTCCATGGTTGTCAAGTACAGCTTGACATCGTCTTGGCATACTTTCAACGAGATTTAGGGCATACGTTGCAGGAAGCGACCTCCATATTTGACAAACTTGGTAAGAGAGTTGCTGCAGGTTGAACAAACGTTTCCTTTCAAGCTTCCTCTTCATGATGGACCACACTGTCTCAATTGGATTGGCATCAGAGGACTGTGAAGGCCAATCCACAGTCGTGATGCCATTTTCTTCTTTCCAGCATGTGCAGAGGCGGCTGCAATGCTTGGCGTCGTTATCAGCCTGTAAGAACCAGCTATCGGTTTCGTCGCCAAAAAACTTTCTGGCAGAAGGTTACAAGCCTCTCTGATAGAGCCCTTTCATCCTTTTGGCGTTGATGTTCCCTGTGAATACGCATAAAGAGCCAAATCCTTGCTTGCAGAAGCAACCCCAAACATGCACCTTTATCGGGTGTTCAACTGTGCGTTCTCTCAGTGAGCTCTGCATGACGAGACCAGACACGCCTGGACTGCATCCTTGCCCAGGAAGATGCTCCGTCGGTGAAGATTATGTTGCTCCACTTCATACCGAAATGTTCCCAGGCCCACGCCATTTCTTTTTCCATGTGTTGTTGACTGAGCAGTGGTTTCTGTAGCGTGCCTCGCAATCCAAGTCCCGACTCTTGCAAGCGGAATTTTATTGCCATTAGACTCACCATGACATTCTTTTTTAAAAGCTCTCTTTGAGATTGTCGCAGAGTTAGTTGAGAATTCGCTTCGAACATCTTTGTGATGGCCTTATCCTCGCTTGATGTTGTGGCTCGAGATTTCCCGCGCTCCGATTCGAAAGTTTTCAATACAGAGCACTTATGTTGAATTTCCACTACTCTGCTTCAAAAAATAAACACCACTGACATGTCTATTATATAAAGAAATAGGGGACTATACCCGCTACCGAAAACCTTCCGAACCAGCCTCATCTTGCCTACAGATCCGTCTGGTGTTATGTATACTACGGTACATCGAAAAACACCTTCTTGCGAAATTGATATCGGCTCGGGTGTAAAAATGTTCTATTTGGTAACACTATTTACTGTGCCAAATTTCATTTCGATCGAACAATATCTTCAGCATAGAAATTAGGTATTTATCCGGAAATGTTAAAGTTCCCAAATGAACCGTTGGTCACAGCGGCGGACGGAAGAAAGGCGTCATTGTTTTGACATCTTCCCACTTACATATTCATGCCATCATGGCTCTGGTTGTCAGTAGGGCGAAGAGAGAATGCGAAATCGTAAGTCATCCCTGTGATTTCGATAGAGGAACACTTCCCACAGGAGGAGAGATTGTCAGGTGCTTACTACACGTTCGGTATGAGCTAATGGAGGGCAAGGGAGATAGAAAGCAGCCAGCTATTCATGGCGTAGCTCATCTTGTTGCCGAACACACTACTCTGCAGGTGTCCTTCTGAGTGCCAAATCCCTTCAAGGAAACACGTTTTCATTACTGAACACGAGTCCTCGTCAAATGGTGATAGGCTCAGTTGACAAAGTTGTAACAAAAATACTAAAACATAAGCAACAAAGTTTGTCTAGAGAAGAGGCCTATGCTCAGGAAGTAACACAATGCCAAACTCAATATCACTCTGCTGCAACCGTTGGCGATAATGTTGAGGATGAGGAGGGTCTGTGTGATACATCTGAACTGGATTTTGACTTTATTTTGCAGGAGCGCTCTCGTTCCCAACTACGAATGCGAAAAAATTGCCTATAGTAGCAAAAGTAGCAGATCGTTTCGAAGTCTCAGATATAGCAGCAGCTGTTATTGCCACATCTACACACAAAAATTTGAGAATAATCAAAAAGGATGACACCACCAAAGCAACTGATCCAAATAAAATGAGGAGAGAGCTAAAAAAAGATAGGTTTGAAATAACTGAATCACAGAGAAGTCTCGAAGGTCTTTTATTAGGCATTTATTTCGATGAAACACGAAATGTTATATTGCAGTCAGGAATAAAGAGGAAAGTCGGCGAGGAGCACATACCATTAGTGTCCGAACCAGGTGCATTGCACATTGGTCATGTGACTTCTTGTGGTGGTTTGCATTTCAACTTTCTGATAGCGTTTTAGAGTTTCTTAAAGCAAATAATCGTGACTTGAGTCAGTTTAAAGTTATTGATGCCGATGACACACAATTGCATACAGGAGCTATCGGCGGAGCTATCATTCTCATTGAAAACCGCCTGGGTGAAAATCTCCAGTGGCAGATTTGTTTGTTGCATTTTAAGGTATTGGTTCTCAGGCACCTGATATTGCGTCTTGACGATACAACAAGTGATCATAATTCCTTCACTGGCCCGGTTGGTGAACTGTTGAAAACCTGTGAACAGAATAGTACGGCGGTTAGTCAAACCTACCTTGCATTTCATTCTAGAGTCTTCGAACTTGGCACATTTGTAGTATTTACCCCCAGCTTACACTTAAGAACGTCCTCCATCATAAAAGAGGGCAAGTGATCTGGGTTCTCCAGGATGTTTTGAAGGGCAAGATTGGGGTGCAGAACCTCAAGCTATTGGAACCAGAAGCTGTACATCCCATCCATGCGCGGCACTTTCCAGTTCTTTGCCCTCTTTAGGATACGACTTGCATCGAAGGCTAAGATGAATAGACTATTCATCCCAGGCAACCGTGCAACTCTGTCCTTTTTTAGACAAAGCCAGTTCGTGTCTAGCTGACTTGATCTGTGAGTACCCCAGATGCTCGACCAATATCTGAGCATTTCCTTGTCCCTAGGTTGTTTACAATAAGTTTGGGTCTTGTTTTAGCCACCTGCAAGTCTGCGATAGAAACGTTTTTCGTCTGCCGAAAGCACCCTATCGCTATTCCTTCCCACGATCGCTCTTTTAAATCGCTGCAGTCGCGCTGAAAGAAAAATGCGCCTCTGTTTAAGATAGACCATCCCTTTATCCAGGTTCGTATATGTTCTTTAATGGATCTTATGTGGCTGAAGGACCTTCTCCACGTGGCAAGTGAGTCTCTGAAATCGATTGTGCTTTCGAAATTGGTACGACCGTCCATGGAGGGTCTGACATCTTTCTTGGGATACAGTTGTTAGTAGGCTGGCCTCTGAGTTTTATGCTCATCATCCAGGCACACGCGACTGTAGAGCAGTATGTAAGAGTCTGCACCTGCAGCATCAGTAAAGCATATCATGAGACGCAGGCTTTCCTCATCAAGCTCTTCAATGAGTTCAGCAGGAGCAGGGGCAGGCTTCGGCGGCTGCACGCCTAACGACAGTCGATCATGAGTCAGTCGCCCTGTTATTCCCCCTAGATCTAGCCCTCGCACATGTTTTTCGATATTACATATTTCAAACTCGGATATGAGGTGGCGCTGCCTTATGGATCTTAGTTGATCCGCAAGATGTTGTTCAGTCACTCTATGGGCTAGCTTTGCTGTTCAAGGTCGTCTTGGGTTACTGTTCTCATTTGCGGGAAATTCACGACAAAATTTCAGCGGAAGGCCTTCCCGCCGAGAGATGCTGTGGTCGCTTCCAGTCACGTGTTCGAATCGGCAGCGCATCAAGTACTCATCATACGTTTGGAAGTTCATGCGCTGCCGTGGCATTCCCGTGGAAGAGGTCGGCTGGGATATCCCAGCCAAAACATCCTCCGCAGGTGCAGCGGATGTTCTGCTGCTCGCCACTTCTTGCCGATGTTCTGGCTAAACAGTAGCCCTTTTGGGTATCCATGTGAGACCTACCTGTCAATCACAGATGACCTTACGTGGCAGATAGCACAGTTGGAGATTAGGTGTCACCTCTGGATACTTTTCTAGAGCTATCAATCTTTGTAGAATGTTATGTACTGATCGCTATGTACTGAGTCAAGATGAGCACTACAAGATGAACTTTGTAGCCTTGGTACACATGGGCAGGGTCATCTAAGTCCCAGAGCACTGAGGTTACTTAATGTAACCTATTGTACTATATTCATCAATCTAATACTCTCTGATGTATTTCTTTTTACGATGGTATTAAAATTTTAGTTCTCAAAGTCACAATAAATTTATTATTTTCGTTGATATTCATATGTCGTTATTAATTCTTCAATAATTGCCCGTTCCTTGCGCTTTTTGATTTTCTTTGAGCTATTTGAACTTTTCAATTAGAAAAATTACTAGTCTAGAGAGTATTTAGTAAGAGGGTCTTAGTGTCCGAAAGCTCTATTTCTCAAAACGGTGAACGCCATCAGACCTTTCCTCTTATTTAAAAGGTGTGTCCTCCTAAATGCTGTGACAGTTTTCTTATTTACTATAGTTCATTCCAGTTTAACAAATTGTTCGATTTCTAACGATTTCAGGTCGTTAGGAATCGAATAATTCTGGTCACGTGACAACTAATTATCCTGCTTCGTGTAAGCAATGAAGTTGGATGCGTTTGAGGAAGAAACTGTAAATGGTGTCAGCAGTGACAAATTTCAAAGGATCAATGCCAAATGTGACAGAGGTGTTGAATGGAATTCCTAAAACCATCCTCAAAAGAACATTATGTAGAAGAGAGTGTAAACATCGTAACATACGTTACGATGTATCGTTAAATTAGTCAAAGGGTCTTAGCGCCCTGAAACTTTAGTTCTAATAACGGCACACACCGTTACAGCTCCATTCCTGGGAAGCTTTAATTGAGAGTGTGCACCTTATGTCAACAGAAAGAGAGAGCACTTCACGTGTCTGATACTTGGTCGTCTGCTATTCCATGTGTTCTTTCTTGACAGCTCGTGTTTTTTCTCCGATTACATAAAAACAAATAGATGAAATCGCAATCTAAAGTAAGGTATATTTTGATGCCTTGAGTAGATGACCCTCGCTCTTAATTTGTTTTTCGGGACCCATTCTTTTCTCTAGGTAATGTTTGTTCTATCCGAACCAGGCTAGCTTTTATTTGACAGGTGAAAAACACCGCGTCACAGTTTGCATAAACATTTATCAACATTTCTACAAATTGAAGTATATTTTGACAAGAATTCACTCAAGTTTAGTATTATCTCACAGAATGTGCTCAGGAGAAGTGAGCAGTGGAGAGAGCAATCCTCGTCATCGCTCCTGGAATTCAGTTCGTGCACTACTAGATTAAACCTGTTTAGCTGGGACTCAATTCGTATGCAGCTCATGTTTTTACGTTGAAGTCTCGTACATTACTAGGAATATGTATCTCAACTTGTTATCATACTTAGATTTATGCCCCGTATATATATTTAAAATTTACAATTAATAAATAGTAATTGTATTGTATTCTCATGTCCTCAATTTGTTTATCCGCGATCCTCTGCTCTGGGTTTCTTTGGTTTATTTTGAGTTTGTAGCTCTAAATAAAAAAAACTGGGTAAATCCTGATTAAGGTTGTTAAAAAAATTTTCGTTCTGAATTTCAAGGTGCACTGTATTTCAAGTTGTTCCTTTTTTGTCAACAGATTAAGAAAGAAAATTTATTTGCGTAACGCCTCGAGTGTTCTTAATCGATTTGTATGTTTTTTGACGAAATTTCTCCTTCTATCTAAAAATTCTTCAAATTAACTTTTTAAATAGATTTAAATTTCTACTTATGTTGTAGAATAATCATGTTGCTATGAATAGAGCATTAGATATGCAACGGGGAGATTTCTTGTTTTTTTTTTGTTTTTTTTTGGAGAATTAAGAATCCTACGTCTGACGAAATTGTAGGTAGATTGCATTGTCTTTAGAAAAAACAGTAGCATGAATCTTAAATATAAAATAAAAAGATAATGGACTGCTGTTAGTAATCACTCTTTATTTCATGCTGATTAGTTTAATTATAATAGTAATATTAATAACAATACATTTAAAACTCAAGCGGCTGCGCCCGTCTTATAAAACTAATTAAATAAAACAATATCTGTACTAGTATTCACCTACAATAGACAATATTTCTTTTTTGTAGTACACAAGGGAAATCGCAGTAAAACCCGTGTATAGTACAGCGGATAATTAGATTCATAATTAATGGAAACATTCCAAGTCGTCATATATATTGTACTTTGGTTCTCTTGCCACTTTCTCACCTACTTTGATTTTTTTGCTTCTTTCTGGAAAAGAAGCAATATTCAAATTAAAAAATATTCATATCTTTTACAAAATATAAATAAAAAACTAGTATTGCGTACTTCAACCGCAACTAATTCAAAAAAAAAAAAAATAGCGAACATGGTTGAATCAGCTGATAATCAAATAAATTTAGCTAAAACAAATGAAGCTCAAAGCATATAATCGGTTAAAAATTAATCACCCTGAAGAATTAAAATAATCAAACATTATTCAATCGCGATCGTGAAATATTTAAACACTAGCAGGAAATGCGTTCAGATCTCTGGATTTTTATTTCCTTACATCAAAAATATTTACAATTTAAAAATCTATTATTAAAGAAATTTATAAGTAGCAACTATTAAAAATTGTTGAAACAATAATGAATAGTTATTAATTTCAAATCAGAATCGTTTGAAATTTTAAAAAAATTGAACGATTATAAAATGAAAACGTTCATTCCAGGTATTTCAGAATAGATGAAATTTTGAAAGAGAAAAACAATGTTTCGAATTAAATGAAAAGGAATTCAACTTGTATCATTGTTAGATAAAAGCGTTTGAAATGAAATATTTTGGAATAGAAAGTATTTTAAATTGAAAAATTTGCAGTCAGAAATGGATTCCAATGTTTCTGTTTGCGCAAGTTTAGGCGTCTTGATTCAAAATTGTTTTTTAAAAGTTGAGTTTGAATTGCTGAATATTTTGGAGCATTTTAAAATAAGAAATAAATGATTTTCTTCAATAGTGATTTTCTTTATCTTCAGCATGTTTTTCTCAAACAAATTTGTTTTCTAAAAGTGTTATGAGTTATTTCGAAATGCGTGAATATTATATTTATATTGAGAATCATAAATGAGATTTCTGGTACTACGAATTGTATCTTTAGTCAGAATTTTCGAAGATTATATTGACTCATTACAGAAATATTTGCTTTGGAAGGTACGAAATGCGATTAAAAATACAAATTCATGTTTATAAACGGTTCAATAAATAAAGAATAGATAAATAAAAAAGTGCCGGCAGCAGAAGCGCTACTTTCTCAGCAACCGGATAATGAAAATTGTTTTTCGCAATACTCTACGTGACCTGAGTTAACTATTTTAAAATTGATTTTCTGGAAAACGGCTAAAAAAGCGCATGCTACTACTTTAGCGAATTGATACTCAGGTAATGAGCTTCCATAAAAAAAAATTATGAATCATTACGAGCCAAAATTGAAATTCATAATTGGCGGTTCCCCCTTCTCAGTTGCTTCAGTTTAACTTATTTGATCAACCATTCTCTGAATTACGCAGTCACAGAGCAATAAAGATATTACTAAAATTACAATATGGAATTGATATAAAATATTAAACTACCTTACAGTGGCTTAACTTGAAACAAGCTTTAGCAAGTGTGGGCTTCAGACATTTTCACATGTTTGTCCAGACTATCTTTCTCGGCACATGGTAGCGCTGTTTTGATGACATCTATTCTTGCCTTATTGTAAGGTTCACTTCTCCGACATTTAGCAAAATACCGTTTCTTCAATTTACCATCAGAATCGGCGTAATCGAGTGCATATTCAGTGTAAATTGCATTAAAATTGTCAAGAGCAGCACCAATTTTCCGCCACGCTTTTTGGAAGTCAACCTTACATTCTTTCTTCAAATCATCAGGCGTTAATTCAAAATCATCTTTCAGTTGAGATATTACTGCCTCTTTGTCTAACTTTGGCAATCCTAACGACAACGATAAACCTTAAAAAAATTAAAATATATATTATCGTATGATGATAGAAACTTTGATTGCCTACTCTATTCAAAAAAGAAGAATACTACATAAAAAAATAAGAGGAACGAAATTCTCGAAAATCTTGCACTCGTTTGTGTCGACTACCTGATTGGTTGCATATTGCGTAAACATCACTTTGAGTGGTTGTTCTCATTTTTTTTTATTTTCGAGAATTTTGTGAATCGAGATTTCCAAATGAGGAATTTCAATCCTAAAGTTTCTTTCCAAAAGAGAAACTTTATATTGTAAGTGATTCTCTAATAAGAAAGGCCAAAGTATCCTGTTCTTAACATTTCAACTATAATTTGTCAACTTTTTCACACATTCACAGACACGAGAAAAATTAAATTATAGATAAAAACTTGAAATATCTTAGTTTACAAAATGTATAGACTGTAGGCAACGTTAAAAAATGGACGGTACCAGTATCCAAAAAATTACAGGTACCGACAAATTTTATGCAAAATGTAGATTTTTGAAGATTTCAAGATGATATGAAAAAATTCTCTGAAGATTCCTGGGAATATTTAAAGTGATTCTTTATTTCTAAGACTCAATTTAAAGAAAATTTTTGAAAAGATTAAAAAAACGTATCAAAAGATTTTCAAAATGGTCCAAAAAGAATCCGATTGATTTAAAAACAATTTTATGTGTAATTCGAGTTAATTAAGAAGATATTTGAGAATTTCCGGAATTTTGAAGATATTCGAAATATTTCAAAACTTTGAAAGATTCTCGAAAGTTTACAAAATCTTCTTAAATTGTCTTCAATCATCAAAAAGTCCTAAATATCTTTTTATATCCTAAAATTTTCTCTAAAATTTGGTGAAATCTTGCGGGATAAAAAAAAATTAGAAATATGCAAGGTACATCTTCAATATATCTCACATCTTCAACATATATTACATCTTCGAAAATCTGCTTGAATTTTTTCGCAAAACATAGGAAAATTATGTTGAAAATTAAATCTTCTTGGAGTAATTCAAATCTTCATAAATTAACATTTGAAATATTTTTCAGTTTAATTAATAAATATCATATTTTTCTTTGAGAATTTATCTTTTTCATTTCAAAATTCTACTTGTTTGAAAGTTAACCTACTTTCTTACAAATTCGTTCATTTTAGGATTTATAATTTTAGTTCAAAATTGATCTCTGTGGCTGAAAATTTAACCCTTTCATTGAAGATTGGTAGTCTTTGGCAGGAAATAAATTTCCTTCGTTGAAGATTCATTTTTTGGTTTAAGATTCACTATTTCAGTTGAAAATTTCTCTTTTATGGTAGAAAAACTATCTTCTTGATAGAAAATTCATGTATTTGCTTGAAAGTTAAATTGATTGGTTGAACATTAATTTTTTTGTGAAAAATTTATATTTTTGGGTTAAAAGATAACATTTTTGTAGGAAATACGTCTCTCTTGAAAAATATTGAATGTTTTTTGTTTAAAAATACAATTGTTTCAAAATTAATCACTTTTAGTTGATAATTCAACTATTTGGTGGGAAATTTGTCTTTTCTACACCAATTCTACTTATTTTATTTGAAAATAAAATATTTTTTGATTCAAATATAAATTATTACATTTTTCGTTGCAAATTCATATTTCTTATTCAAAAATTGAACTATTTAGTTGAAGATGTGCTTCTTTGATTAAATTTTGATTTGACATATCTGAAATTTTTAAAAATCCTTCGAATTTTCTCAATAATTTTAGGACAATTATATTCATATAACCTCATAAATAAATAAACAAATCAACTCAAAAACAAATTTATTCCAATAATTTTTATTTTGTTTTTTAACGCAAATTAACATTTTCAGACAAAAATCATCAGATTTTCAACATGAAGAATTTTTGAAAAATGTTAAGTCGCGTCAGATTTTTTTACGTCAAAAATAGGTGCTTCAAAACTAGTATCATTATAGGTCGAACAAGATATACAATTTTTGAACAGTTTGATGTTATATTAAAATTCTTTACAGGGAATTTAAATTGCGGAATAATATTGAAGTTTCTGAATAATTTCCTGTAATGTTAGGTTATGTTTTTTATTTGAAATTATCAGAATTTTTAATACAAAGTAATTCAATCTTGAAAGAATATTAAAAATTTCAAGCAACTATATGTCATGCTGGTGCGCTATATCTCAAATTTTGTTACTTTCTAATTTGTAGATTTGCAATTTTGATTGTAATAACATTTTGAACTTTTTTGTTGAAATTTTGATTTGACATATCTGAAACCTTCAAAAATCTTTTTCAATTTTCTGAAGATTCTTAGGAAAATTATATTTATATTATCTTTAAAAATAAATAAATAAACTCAAGAAATAAATAGTTAATCAAAATTCATATTCTGTATAAAAAATTGTTGTTCTCTTTGAAGTCGGAAAACGATACCCGCGCGATTGATGATGCTAGTTTAAAAAAACTGGTGTAACAATATGTTTCGAAAATCTCCTACTTATTTTCATTGAAAATCAGATTAGTTCTTGAATTACTTGAAATGGCACCATTCAATAGGAAATAAATATAATGCTTTTTCCGATCCTTAACAATTTACTTAAAGTCAAAAGTTAAAATAATTTGTCTTCTGAATTGCGAAGATGATGGCAGATTTTTAATTTAAAAAAAAAGGTCGTCAAAGAGTAAAGAATAATTTTCTAACCGCTTATAAATATCTCTACTATATTTACATCCTCCTCTTTTCACGTCTGATAATAATTTTTTTCCGTGCTTCACCAAAAAATTTTAGATGTGAAATTGAAGAAAAAAACTATAATAGAATACACACATCATAGTTGACTTTTTTCTATTCAGAGTGAAAATTAATCAATGAATGATGATTTAAACATTTTTAGATCCATACTCAGATTTTTAATCTGAGATTGGAAAACATAGTTTACTTCATATGTTCATGCAATGTGAGAAAAATAGCAGTGAATTTTCTAATTTTGTGAAGGTTGTTAAATTATTTATGTGTACGTATTAATAACATTGCAGAATTAACTGCATGCGAAATAAAAAATAATTTTTTTCAATACTTCAATTTTTTCACGCGTACTTACAGACGGGAAGTGCCACCAAAGCAACAATTAGGAACTTCGCCATTATCGCTTGTAAAAATATACCAGAAAAATCGGAAAGCCTAGTCTTTTTCTTCTACTGAGATCGAAATGCTGATGGCGCGCCATTTATATAGTCAGATTCTTGATAGAGTGACCTTCAAAGCGAGAGAAGAGATCATTTATCTTGAGTTTCAAACACGTTAACGAAAAGTTATTCTTATCAAAGGTTCATTACCGGACTTGAAAGACGCTCTGATTTTAAATAACTTTTATCATCCAATGCGTTGAAGAAACGATTTGTTTGATATTATTGGTTTAATCAAAAAAATTATCTCTTCGTTAAAATAAAGTACTGGCTCAAATTCAAGATAGACTAGAGATGTTTCACCAGTTATTACGTGAGATTTGACTAATTTATTTAGAGAAAAATGAGCCACTAAAGAAATTGGAGCAAGATGTATTAAGCAATTTATGTATGACGCCTAATCTAATTACTCAAAATATTTTCTAATTCGATAGTGGGAAACTATTAACTACGTTGTGATAATATTGAAGGGGTCAAGATGTTAAGAAATAAGTCAGCGGATACGCAGTATACTGTTATTTATTGGAAAACGTGTCAACTCAAAAGACGTTGGACTTGGGGCCCTACGCTTACAATCGTCTGTGCGCAGTGACCTCTATATTCAAATTTTTGGTACTACGATTCGGCCATTCTGGCTAAATCCGACCTGGATTTTTGATACGACGAATATCTTAATTAACAAGAGCTTAAGATAATTCAAAATCTTAAGAATTGAAGCCGCATTACAGAGTATATATAATCGTCGTCTTCAATTCAAAGGCGCATACTTCTAGCCCTCCAAATCCCCTTATAAGGTTTCTGGGTATTTTGGTAACCCTCTATATCGGCTACCAGGTACCTGTTCATTTGCAGTTTTTTCATAACATTATATGGTCCCTTCGATTTCGGGATTATTTCCTTCAAAACTACAGGGGTACAATCGAAATTACGTAGCATTACAAGATCGCCGTTTCTCTTAGCTTTTCTGAGCCTCGAAATTTTTCCTAAACATGATTCTCGAGGAATTCCCTAACATCGTCAAATGACTCGCCACGCAGGTAGACTCCGAATAATAAGCGACTCGGGGTATACTTCGTGGATCGATTAATTGTGTCGTTAAGAGAAAACTCCACGCTATTGAACGTCTAAAACCATTGAACTCCCGACTTATCATCAATTAAATTGGCTATCATGGGAGCCATTACTCTATTAATCCGTTCAACCTGTCCGTTGACCTGATGGGAGCCTGTCGCTATTAGAATGTGCTTGATATGATTCTTGACACAAAATCGGCAAATTCTACAGAAGTAAAGGCGCTACCAAGACGTTCTACTGATAATCACTTTAGTTTGAGCAGGGCCCAAATGGCCCATCTGATCGTGATATATAAAAAGGACTTGTTTTTCCATGTTCGATGGCACATAAAAGAGTAGATCATCTTCCTTTTTCCGATAAACTAAGCCGTTTCGCATTTTGATAAAATCGAGTTGTTGCTCCTCTTAAGTTTTGCAAAGATCAATTATTTTCGCGTCTTGGGTCTAGGACACCGAAAGGTTCGACTCGAACGGACTTCTAAAACACATTTTTCAATTCTAGGAATTATATCCTTTTTATCTATAGCTTGTTTGAGAGAATTGCGGTCGGTCGCAATCTTGAACTTGATTCCATGAAGATACACTCGAAACCGTCTGAAAGAATATACAATAAAAAGTGTCTCAAGTTCAATACTGTAGTACCTGCTTTCGCATTTGGTGGTCCTTTTCGAGAGAAAGAAGATAGGATGAAAACGCTTGCCTTCTTTTTGCTGCAAGAGTATTGAGCCAAACCCGAGGGAACTGGCATCACAATGAGGTTCAGTTGGATCGCAGGGATTATGCATCGCCAATATTGGTTTGGACATTAGCTTCTTTTTCTAATTTACGGAAGCATCAACCTGTGACTCACCGAATTCGAAAGCTGCATCCTTTTTCAGTAAATCATAAAGGGGTTTAGCTATCAATGCAAATCCCTCAACATACTTCCGAAAATACTATCAAATTCCCAAAAATCTCTGTAAATGAGTCACGGTCTGTGGTTCTGGGAACCCTTCGATTGCCTCGAGACCCTTTCTCGATGGACGAATCTCTTCTGAGGAAAGAATGTAGCCTGAAAACTCTATCTCCGTGTACATAAAAGAGCATTCCTCTAGTCTGATTTGAATTTTATTTGTTAACATCATAATAAGGACTTCTCGTGAAATTCCAATTTTTTCTTCTATTTCTTCGGTTGTCACCATAACATCTTCAAAGTATACAATTACCTTCCTGGTCTTGATCAAGTCTGAAAAAGCATTATTAATAAATCTTTGAAATGTCGCTGGGCCGTCTTAAGGCCAAAAGGCATCTATGAATATTATACTATTGAATATTTTCGACAAACTAATTGGACTACCTGAGTCGAGAACACAATGTATATCTATTCGCTTACCGCTACCTGGGATGACGACAACTTTCCTGAAAAAGCTCTCATTCTCTGAAGGACCTTCACCAACGATGTTGGCAGATGCTTTCTTGACAGGGCAATCTTTTCCCAGATGCCTAGGATCCTTGCATTCGTAGCACCCCAATTTCTTCGGCAGCCGGCATTGTTGAGCGGTGTGCCCTATTTTCCTACAGTTGTAGCAGGTGATGAATTTCCTACGAGCTTCCTCCTTTCATTTCTGCAAGCAGATCGCCCATCTCCATTTTTATGTGTTCCGATTTTGAGTGGAATCATTCCAAGGCATACTAAGAAGTAGCACTTGTTTTTTCCATTCAGAAAAATTATGGTCACTTCCATTAAACTCACTTCGGGGATCACTGATGTCCCGGATGTTGAAATTTGGGCGAGAACTCACAGGGCTTTCTCGAGACGGCAATTCTCGATAAGTTTCACGCCGAAGGAGTTTCATCTCACGTTGAAGAAGATCTTTCCTAAGATTCTTCAGAAAATTAGAAAATATTAATGAGTTAATTATGCTGTTCAAACCTTCCCCTCCACTTCCTAACTCACCCTCCCAAACTACATCCATCGCCCCCTTTTCCCACTTTATCCCTCTGATTCCCCTCTCCTAGCTTCCACAGGTCACACTCCCCTTCCCCAGCCGTCACTTCCCCTCCTATACTCACCCTTATTTCTAATAATTTTTCCTATTTCCCCTGAAAATTTGTTCCTCACAACCCCTACTTTCTCTATCCTTACTTCAATTTTAATTTTCTTTAAAACTTAATTTTTTCAACAAAAAAAATCATTTGAAATTTGCCCAGGAACATTTATTAGAAGATTCTTTTCTCGAAACCTTTCAAAATTATCAAACCTCTTCTACATTTTTTTTGTAATCTTCAAAAATCTACATTTAAAAATTTTTTTTTGACATCTTTGAATCTTATTTACATATAAATCTTAAAATCTGAACATGTAAAATTTGATTGAATTTTCTTATTGGGTACTTTTAGTTCTTCAATATTTCTTTCTCCACTTTAAGAGAAAAAAATTTGAAAAAAGGGAATTTCTTAAAAACAGAGGAAAAAAAAGGAATTCTTCTTTTAAAGGAAGGGAAAAAGGGGAATAGGGAAAAGAGTGTGAAGCCTGTATTTGTATGCTTTACTTATAAAACATAATTAATTTTCATTTTTTTCAAATATTTCAAAACATTTTTATGTACATTTATATTCTCCGTGTGTGAGGTCACATTCTAAGTTTACCCTTTCCCCTGCGTCACGTAGGGTCACAAATATGTAGACGAAAAACAAATACGTAGTTTATTTCCTAGAGTTTTGGACAAACAATCAAATTGAGTAATAGGATCCTAATTTGCAAGTTTGGTAATTCACACTATTTACTATTGAATGAACGGATTTTTTAGCAATATATTAATCCTCTCAACGAAATAGTAGCTAAATGAAAAAAGTGTGTAATACAAATTATGCAGCAGTGGGAAAAAGTTGACCGCTTAACAATAATTGAGTGTTTCAATATTTTTTTTGAATATTTTACGATTTCACTAACGGAATGGTAAAAAAATATAAATTTATTCTGCTAAAGTAAATTTTTGAAAAAATTGACCAACTTTTTACATTTTAAGTCACTAATTGACGAGTGAACTTTTTTGTCGATTATTTTCTATGTGAACTTGTGTATGTGACGTTTGTCGGGTGAGTTCAAAAGCATTATAAAGATTACTTTTAATGTGGAAGAAGTAAAATGAAATAGATAAGGTGTGTAAATAATTAATGTTTTTCCACTTTTTTGTGTTTGTATTGTGACGTAGTATAATCTACGATTATGTCACTTAGTGTACCGAAGAGTTTCACAATATTTTCCTCATGCGATTTCTTATTTATTGTAAAAACGATTTAAATTTTTACCATTTTCTAATGACATTCATTTCAAAGTTGAAAAACGTAGTTATGAACCAATTTCTTAAATATAACTTTTCTCTGGGTAACCAGTTTTGAAGTTTCTCGAGGTCGATTTTGGAAATAAAATTTAATCAATTGTTTGTTCAATAAGAATTATTACAAATAATTGATGAACTATTGTAATTATTAATATTGATTATAATAATTTGATTAACATAAATAAATACATAAGAAAATGAGTAAATAAATCAAATAATTAATTATTCACCTAATTAATCAATCATTCAAAAAAATAAATACATTATTATTAATTAATAGGTAATATCTTTTTATTAATCAACATCAATTTATAAATGATATTGAATATAATATTATTAATGGGTATACATTTTAATGATTTATATATTTAAAAATGTAACTGATGATTTATTCTTTATTTTATTTTTTTAATCAATAGATAAATGCTGGGCAGTAGATACTAAAATTATTCATGTTATTTCCCAATATTTCAATCTCTATGATAACATTTTTTCATTGTAAAATACGATAAATAAAAATCAGAATTCTCAGAAAATACTATTGAAGCTAGATGGTATAAATAATATTCATCATCGTGTTAAGAAGTTATGAAATTGTTTGTCTTTTTTTACGTTCACGAGTGGAAGACAACTAACAGAGATTGTTTAATTACGTAACGAATATTCACGTACCACCACTCAATGTTTGAAGAAGTCGATCCATTATAGCTTCTATTTTAGAGAATTTTATATTATTGCTTAATTTGTTTAATTGATTTTGCCGTATAATGTGGAGTCTAGTATTATAAATATATTTAACATATTCCATTATTTCGCATTTTCAAATATATAAAATTCGAGATAATTGCAAAAACCATGGCAAAAAACTTGATAAGATATCCTTCTCAGGACTTTCAGATTGTTATTTCTTATCATAAACAATTTTTCATGTTTACTCGTATGATAGTAGAACCTTCTGAGAGCGTTTGTTTTTTACTGTTTTATTTTTACCTAGTCCTAAGCCCTGGTGGAATTAATTTAGACCCAGAAAGGAGAAGATGAATTGAAACACCCACAATTTAATCATGAATTGATTTTATTCAGTTTCAAATTACTTTTACAACGATGATTTTCAGAAGATTATCAATAGTCGTAGTTACAATCTACTCAGTCTCATGCTGGCTCATAAGAAGTAATATCACGCATAGATGATCCTAGTCTTATTACATATCCTAACGAGGATTCCTTATAGGTTATCAGTCTTATTGAGATTCATAGGCTGAAATGTCACGCATGAATAGGCCTGATAGATCACGGTCTCACTACCTAGAGAGCGTTTGATTACTGTGGTTGCACGATCCTTGTTATGCCGCGTAGACTCTAAATATACAGGGTCCTTATCCTACTCACAACAGCAGTAACGCTGCGGTCACTGATTCCACAATCTTCGTCGCTGTCTCGTGTCCCGGAAATTGTACACTTGAAACACTTTTGCGGCACGTCGTAGAGTATAAAACCGCTTCTAATTCTAAAAAAAGATAATCTATCTCCGGAGACTGTTCCAGCGTGCCCGGATAAGACCAAGTAAAGTCAAACGTCTGGAGCCTAAGATAGCGTGCCCAGGACAAGTAGACGGATAACAAAACATATGCAACCTGATTTAGCGTATTCAATAAATAATACCTGAAAAAAATTTAGAGCCTGAAAAAGCGTACCCAGGGTTAGAAAACAAAGAAATAATATTATCAGAATAAGAGAACAGTCTTGGAGCCGGTATGGCGTACCCAAGTGAAGAAGAAAGCAAAATAACTCAGGAGCCTGGACTCCGGTCTCCCGTAGTCCACTCGAGAGTGCTCACTTTGCACCTCGTCTCCCTTCTTATACCCTTGCCGGTTGAGGTAGGTTGCGGGAAAAAAGGACCCTGCGCTTCCTGGCGCCACTACTCGGAACCATTATCGCCTTTTGCATCGCTACTTCTCTGTCGGGTTTCTCCTGCGTATTAGGGTGGCCTGCCCTCAGGCACTGGATAGATTGATCGTTTCACTTTTTTGCAAATAACCTAATGCGATACGTATCAAATTTTACTACAGCTTCATGAGATTTGAAAATAAATATTTTTTCAAAAAAAGCCATTTCGTACTTTTCAGAAATTCTGTTTCTTTTGAATAATTCTTCAGTTTCAAAAGAGTTCTCAAGTACAATAAGGTACAATAAGGTACAAAAATAGGGAAATTCTAATTTTCTGGTCATAATTTGTAATGAAAGGGTGGCAGTGCAGATCCAGATAACCAACATTTTGATGCAATAATTAGAAAAAAGTTCTTAAACAAAGCTTTAACTCAGCAAGAATGTCTCTCTTACTGCTAACTTGAATCAGAATTTTTCCAGAATTTTTTTTCGAATTCCTATGCATATCGCCCGGAAATTTTGTTCGAATTCAAAAATAAATCAATTCATTTTTTTTAGTGATATTGAGAGGTCGCTAAACATTTCTCTTCACAATTAGTCATAGAATACGAATAAAATATTACCTTTCAAATATCAACCCCATAAGTCTGTTTTATAGGGATCCTAAGAAAGCCCCATAAGTGCAAAATGGGTTTTGCAAGTTTTTGGCGCTAATTATAATCTTTTTGTGATTTTTTGAATGAATGTTATTTCTTATACATAAAATACTACTTTATACTGATGATCATATGTCTACATAAATTGTTTCAATAATTTATTATTGTTTATAGCAATTTTCTAATAATTTAAACAGAAAAGCTATCTCACACAAAAACAAAGAATGAGGTAATTAGGAGTAGGAGGGAGAACTATGTCTGTAGATGTCCTGTGAAAGTTTCGTTTTGAATTACAACAAGAAGTTTGAAGCAAAGCATAAAAGAAATATAATTAATTGATTGGAACGTCTCACGGGAAAAGGCAGACTCACTGCAGTCAGGAAATTCATTCCGGTACCCTGCGGTATGACTTTTAGTAGACATTAAAGTCAGATACAAAAAATTAAAAATTTGAGAATGAAACTGCAACTATCTAGTATTAATATAGAACAAGATTCTTTTCAACGTCTGAAGTTTGAGGTGATATAGATTAAATGTGTAAACAATTCTTGTTTCTCCATTCTGAAGTAACTACTTATATGTACGATAGGATGATCGCAGTGACGTATTTTATCCATAGGTTTCACAATATTGCCTTCCTATTGTTTCTCTAAATCTGAAAATATTTTACACTTGCGTTTTTTATTCATCTTTTTTATTTGTGACGTTTCCCATTTTTCTAGTTTTTTTAGTTAATATATAAATGTATGCATATATTGTCACAAATCAGGTAGTAGTTTTCTACTATTGAATCATCAAATATTTTGACTAACCATATTAGGCGTCATCCATAAGTCGCGTACACTGCTAGAAATGTTTGCAATTTTAGTATACATGGGCGTATTAAATGTTCTATATGATGACTCAATTCATTACACTTTGTAATTTTAGTATACTAACGTATACTAAATTTCTTTTATGAAGTTATATGTATACTAAATTTATTAAGTGTACAGTAAGTTTTTTTCACGTATATGAATTTCATAGTTTCTGTATACTAAAATTCATATACGTGTTTACTATATTCAGCTGCGCAAGCGCAATTACTTTTTTGGTAGGAAAGTTCTTATTTATAAATTCACTTTTTTTGATAAAAAAGTTTTTGTTCGAAACTTTACTTTTTTGGTAGAAAAGTTCTTTGTTTAAAAATTTATTTTTCTGGTAGGAAAGTTTTTGTTCAAAAATTTACTTTTTTGGTAGAAGAGTTTTTATTTAAAAATTTACTTTTTTGTAGAAAAGTTCTTACTTGAAAATTTACTTTTTTGGTGTAAAAGTTTTTTTTTAATTTACTTTTTTCGCGGAAAATTTTTTTTTTCGGAAATTTATTTTTTTGACAGAAAAGTTCTGATTTCAAAATCTACTTTTTTCATAAAAAAGTTCTTATTTAAAAATTTACCTTATCGGTAAAAAAATTTTTTGTTTGAAAATGTACTTTTTTGTTGAAAAGTTCTTTTTTAAAAATTTACTTTTTCGGCAGAAAAGTTTTTGTTCGATAATTTACTTTTTTGGTAGAAGAGTCCTTATTAAAAAATTACCTTTTTTGGTAAAAAAGTTCTTATTTAAAAATTTACTTTTTTTGTAGAAAAGTTTTTGTTCGAAACTCGACCTTTTTGGTAGAAAACTTCTTGTTTAAAAATTTACTTTTCTAGTAGAAAAGTTTTTGCTTGAACATTTACTTTCTTGGTAGAAAAGTTCTTATTTAAAAATTTACTTTTTTGGTAGAAAAGTTTTTGTTCGAAAATTTACTTTTTTGGTAGAAAATTTCAAATAGAACAAAAGACGAATTTTGAAAAAAAATATAAATTTATAATCAAAAATGAAATACTCAAATTTTCAGTTAAAAAGTTAATTTAAAACAAAAAGGTTTAGTTCAAAAATTTACTTTTTTGGCAGAAGAGTCCTTATTTAAAAATTCACTTTTTTGGTAAAAAAGTTCTTATTTAAAAATTTACTTTTTTGGTCAAAAAATTTTGTTCAAAAATTAATTTTTTTGATAGAAAAGTTCTTGTTTAAAAATTTACTTTTTTGGTACAAAGTTTTTGTTCGAAAATTTCCTTTTTTGGAGGAAAAGATCTGATTTAAAAATTCACTTTTCTGGTAAAAAAGTTCTTATTTTTAAATTTACTTTTTCAGCAGAAAAGTTTTTGTTCGAAAATTTACTTTTTTGGCAGAAAAGATCTGATTTAAAAATTTACCGTTTTGGTAAAAAAGTTTTTGTTCGAAAATTTACTTTTTTGTTGAAAAGTTCTTGTTCAAATATATACTTCTCTGGCAGAAAAGTTTTTGTTCGAAATTTTACTTTTTTGGTAGAAGAGTCCGCATTTAAATATTTACTTTTTTGTTAAAAAAGTTCTTATTTACAAATTCACTTTTCTGACATGAAAGTTCTTATTTAAAAATCTAATTTTTCGGTAGAAAAGTTTTTGTTAGAAAATTTACTTTTTTGGTGGAAAAGTTTTTTTTCGAAAATTTACTTTTTTGGCATAAAAGATCTGATTTAAAAATTTATTTTTCTATGAAAAAAGTTCTTATTTTTGAATTTATTTTTTTAGCAGAAAAGTTTTTGTTCGAAAATTTACTTTTTTGGTAGAAGAGTTTCTATCTAAAAATGTACTTCTTTGTAGAGAAGTTCTTACTTAAAAATTTACTTTTTTGAAGCAAAATTTTGTTTTCGAACATTTATTTGTTTTATAGAAAAGTTCTGATTTAAAAATTTACTTTTCTAATAAAAAAGTTTTTATTTAAATTTTACCTTCTTGGTAAAAAAATTTTTTGTTCGAAAATTTACTTTTTTGTTGAAAAGTTCTTGTTTAAAGATGTCCTTTTTCGGCAGAAACGTTTTTGTTCGAAAATGCACTTTTTTGGTAGAAGAGTTTTTATTTAAAAATGTACTTCTTTTGTAGAAAAGTTTTTGTTCGAAACTCGACTTTTTTGGTAGAAAAGTATTTGCTCGAACATTTACTTTTTTGGTAGAAAAGTTCTTATTTAAAAATTTCCTTTTTTGGTAGAAAAGTTTTTGTTCGTAAATTTACTTTTTTGTTGAAAAGTTCTTATTTAAAAATTTCCTTTTCAAGTTGAAAAGTTCTTATTTGAAAATTTACTTTTTGGGTAGAAAAGTTTTTGTTCTAAAATTTACTTTTTTGGTAGAAAAGTTTTTGTTCGAAAATTTACTTTTTTGTAGCAGAGCTCTTATTTGCAAATTTACTTTTTTGGTAGAAAAGTTCTTAATTAAAAATGTCCTTTTTTGGTAGAAAAGTTGTTGTTTGAAAATTTACTTTTTTGGTAAAAATGTTCAGATTTTAAAAAGTTACTGTTTTGATAGAAAAGTGTTTGTTCGAAAATTTACTTTTTTGTTCAAAAGTTCTTAATTCAAAATTTCCTTTTTTGGTAGAAAAGTTTTTGTTCGAAAATTTACTTTTTTGTGGAAAAGTTCTTATTTAAAAATTTTCTTTTCAAGTTGAAAAGTTCTAATTTAAAAATGTCCTTTTTTGGTAGAAAAGTTTTTGTTCACAAATTTTCTTTTTTGGCAGAAAAGTTCTTATTTAAAAATTTACTATTAGGGTAGAAAAGTTTCTGTTTGAATTTCAAGGAAAATTTTTTGTTCAAAAATCTACTTTTTTGTTGAAAAGTTCTTATTTAAAAATTTCCTTCTTCAGTAGAAAAGTTTTTCTTCAAAATTGTTCTTTTTTGGTACAAAAGTTCTTATTTAGAAATTTACTTTTTTGGTGAAAAAGTTTTAGTTTGGAAATTTAATTTTTTGGTAGAAAAGTTCTTATTTCAAAATTTACTTTTTTGGTAGAAAAATCAAATGATTTTGGTTGAAGTATAAAATTGTTTTATTTCGAAAATTCGATAATTTGAGACCTAGCATTTTGGGCTCTAAAGTATCTATTGTATCCAAAATTGATCCAAAATACTTACAAAAATTTTTAGACTAAAAAAAAAATTTCGACCAATTGGCTGTAAGCACGATAATTTTAAAAGTTCAGACCTCAATACAATCGTTCTGAATTCAGTTCAAGAAATATCGACGAAAATTGTTTTGTTTCTATGACAACCCTTTATGTTCGCCAGTCAGAATAAAGCGAAATACTAATTTTTACATCTAATCAGTTTGTTTTCGATCCTTGTCTCCTTTGACAGGTCCCCAGGCAATATTTACAAAATACTGTCAAAAATTTCATAAAAATTAAATAATAAAAAAACAACTCTCTAATTAAAAAAAAAGTATTTTCAATATTTTCAGTTCGATGTGAAAATAAATAAACATCGTGCATTTTCAGTGATTTTAGGGAAACTTTTTTGAAAAATTAACCTGAAATCAAAAGTTTTGAAATGGGTACAAAAACTCAACAGTGTCAAATGTGCAATCGAGGATTACGATCATACAATATTCCTACAATGCCAGAAAGGAAGGAGACTTACACGATTGTCAAAAGTCAACAGGCGTTTTTACAATTCCAAAAAAGATATCGAAATCCACCTCTGTAAGTTTTTTTTAATGCAATTTAAGAATTGGGTGTAGGCGCAAAACTATTTCGAAAAAAAATTGAAAATGAGCTTTTTCGGGTCATTTTATAGGTTTTATTTATTTTTTTATTCTTTTAGATCCAATTTGAGGGTGGACAGAAAAATTCTAAAAAATAACTTTGTCGATGTATTTGAATTTCCAAAAAAAGAAAAAAATATTTATAATAGAAAATTCCCGAAATGATAAAATTACCGAAATATTAAAATTCCTGATTGGAAAATTCCCGAACATTAAAATTCCCGAATTGGAAAATTCCCGATTTAGAAAATTCCCCAATAATGAAATTCCAGAATAATAAAATTTCCGAATTATAAAATTCCCAAATAATAAAATTCCCTTATAATAAAATTTTGGAATAATAAAATTCCCGAATCGGAAAATTTCCGAACATTAAAATTCCCGAACAATAACATTGGAACAATTGAAAAATCCAGAAAAGTAAAATTCCCTGATTGAACAATTCCCGAACAATAATATTGCAACTACTGTAAAATTCCGAAAAGTAAAATTCCCGAAAAAATCAAATTCCCGAATCATAAAATCCCCGTATCATGAAATTCCTGAATAATGAAATTCTCCAATTGGAAAATTTCCGAACAATAAAATTCCCGAATTATAAAATTTCCGAATAATGAAATTCCCGAATTGGAAAATTCCCGGTTTGGAACATTCCCCAATAATAAAATTTCCTCATAATAAAATTTTTGAATAATAAAATAACCCTAATTGGAAAATTCCCGAAAAATGAAATTGCAACGACTGTAAAAATTCCGAACAACAGAATGCCCGAACAATAAAATTGGAACGATTGAAAAATCCCAAAAAGTAAAATTCCCTAATTGAACAATTCCCGAACAATAACATTGCAAGTACTGTAAAATTCCCGAAATCATAAAAAACCCTAATTGGGAAATTCCCGAACAATAATGGCAACTACTGTAAAATTCCGAAAAGTAAAATTCCCGAAACGATAAAATTGCCGGAATATCAAAATCCCTAATTGGAGAATTCCCGAACAATACAATTCCCGAATTATAAAATTTCCCAATAATGAAATTCCCGAATTGAAAAATTCCCGGTTTGGAACATTCCCCAATAATAAAATTCCCTCATAATAAAATTTTTGAATAATAGAATTCCCTAATTGGAAAATTCCCGAACAATGAAATTGCAACGACTGTAAAAATTCCGAACATGAGAATGCCCGAACAATAACATTGGAACGATTGAAAAATCCCAAAAAGTAAAATTCCCTAATTGAACAATTCCCGAACAATAACATTGCAACTACTGTAAAATTCCCGAAATGATAAAAACCCCTAATTGGAAAATTGCCGAACAATAAAATTACAACTACTGTAATGTTCCGAAAAGTAAAATTCCCGAAACGATAAAATTGCAGGAATATCAAAATCCCTAATTGGAAAATTCCCGAAAAATAAAATTTTCGAATAATAAAATTCCCAAATTGGAAAATTCCCAATTTGGAACATTTCCCAATGGTAAAACTTCAGAATAATAAAATTTTCGAATTATAAAATTCCCGAATAACAAAATTCCCTTATAATAAAATTTTCGAATAATAAAATTCCTGAATGGGAAAATTCCCGATTCAGAACATTCCACAATAATGAAATTCCAGAATAATAAATCTTCGAATAATAAACTTCCCGAATTGGAAAATTTTCCAACAATAAAATTCCCGAAGAATAAAATTGAAACGATTAAAAAATCCAAAAAACTAAAATTCCCTAATTGAACAATTCCCGAACAATAACATTGCAACTACTATAACATTCCAAAAAGTAAAATTCCCCAAACGATAAAATTTGCCAGAATACTAAATTCACTAATTGGAAAATTCCCGAACAATAAAGTTCCCGAATTATAAAATTTCTGAATAATGAAATTCCCGATTTGAAAAATTCCCGATTTGGAACATTCCCCCATAATGAAATTTCAGAATGATAAAATTTTCGAATAATATAATTCCCCAATTGGAAAATTTCCTAACAATAAAATTCCCAAAGTATAAAATTCCTCAATAATAAGATTCCCTTATAATAAAATTTTCAAATAATAAAATTTCCGAATTGGCAAATTCCCGATCTAGAACATTCCCCAATAATGAAATTCAAGAATATCAAATTTTCGAATTATAAACTTCCCGACTTGGAAAATTTCCGAACGATAAAATTGCCGAAAAATAAAATTGGAACAATTGAAAAATCCCAAAAAGTAAAATTCCCGAATTGATGAAATTTCCGGAATATCAAAATCCCTAATTGAAAAATTCCCGAATTGGAGAATTCCTGGTTTTGGAAAATTCCCCAATAATAAAAATCCAGAATGAAAAAATGTTGGAATAATAAAATTCCAAAATTGGACAATTTCCGAACGATAAAATTCCCGAATTATAAAATTCCCCAATAATAAAATTCCCTTATAATAAAATTTTCGAATAATAATAATCCCTAAAGTGAAAATTCCTGAACAATAAAATTGAAACGATTGAAAAATCGTGAAAAGTAAAATTCTCGAAATGATAAAATTCTCGATAATTAAAATTCCCGAATCGAAAAATTCCCTAACAATATATTTGGAACGTTTGAAAAATCCCGCAGAGTAAAATTCCCTAATTGAGCAATTCCCGAACATTAAAATTGCAACTACTGTAAAATTCCTGTAATGATAAAATTGCTGAAATATAAAAATCCCTATATGAAAAATTCTCGAATAATAATATTGCAACGACTGTAAAATTCCGAAAAGTAAAATTCCCAAAACGATAAAATTGACGGAATGTTAAAATCCCTAAGTGGAAAATTCCCGAACAATGAAATTCCCGAATTATAAAATTACCGAATAATGAAATTCCCAAATTAGAAAATTCCCGATTTGGAACATTCCCCAATCATGAAATTTCAGAATAATTAAATTTTCGAATAACATAGTTCCCCAATTGCAAAATTTGCTAACAATAAAATTGCCCAATAATAAAATTCCCTTATAATAAAATTTTCATATAATAAAATTCCTGAATTGGAAAATTCCCGATTTGGAACATTCCCCAATAGTGAAATTCCAGAATAATAAATTTTCGAATAATAAACTTCCCGAATTGGAATATTTCCAAAAAATAAAGTTCCCGAACAATAAAATTGGAACGATTGAAAAATCCCAAAAAGTGAAATCCCCTAATTGAACAATTCCCGAACAATAACATTGCAACTACCTTAAAATTCCCAAAATGATAAAATTCTCTAATTAAAAATTTCCTGAACAATAATATTCTAACTACTGTAAAATTCTGAAAAGTAAAATTCCCGAAACGATAAAATTGCCGGAATATTAATATCCCTAATTGGAAAATTCCCGAACAATAAAATTCCCGAATTAAAAAATTTCCGAATAATGAAATTCCCGAATTGGAAAATTCCCGATTTGGAACATTCCCTCATAACAAAATTGCAAATTAATATAATTTTTAAATAATATAATTCCCCAATTGAAAAATTCCCGATTTGTAACATTGCTCAAATAATGAAATTCCCGAATATTAAATTTTCGAACAATAAACTTCCCGAATTGAAAAGTTTCCGAACAATAAAATTCCAGAACAATAAAATTGGAACGATTGAAAAATCTCAAAAAGTAAAATTCCCTAATTGAACAATTCCCGAAAAATAACATTGCAATTACTGTAAAATTCCCGAAATGATAAAAACCCCTAATTGGGTTGAATTCCCAAACAATAAAATACCCGAATTATAAAATTTCCGAATAATGAAATTCCCGAATTGGAAAATTCCCGATTTAGAACATTCCCCAATAATAAAATTCCAGAATAATAAAATTTCCGAATAATATAATTCTCCAATTGGAAACTTTCTGAAGAATAAAATTCCCCAATAATAAAATTCCCTTCTGATAAAATTTTCGAATAATAAAATTACCAAATTGGAAAATTCTCGATTTGAACATTCTCGATTTGGAACATTCCCCTATAATGATATTCAAGAATAATAAATTTTCGAATAATAAACTTCTTGAATTGGGAAATTTCCGGAAAATTAAATTACCAAACAGTAAAATTGAAACGATCGAAAACTCCTCAAAAGTAAAATTCCCTAATTGAACAATTCCCGAACAATAACATTGCAACTACTGTACAATTCCGAAAACTTAAATTCCCGAAACGATAAAATTGCCGTTATATTAAAATCCCTATTTGGAAAATTCCCGAACAATAAAATTCCCGAATTGGAAAACTCCCGATTTGGAATATTCCCCAATAATGAAATTTCAGAATAATAAAATTTTCGAATAATATAATTCTCCAATTGGAAAATTTCCAGACAACAAAATTACCGAATTATAAAATTCCCCAATAATAAAATTCCCTTATAATAAAATTTTCGAATAATAAAATTCCTGAATTCGAAAATTCCCGATTTGGAACATTCCACACTAATGAAATTCCAGAATAATGAAATTTTCGAAAAATAAAATTCCCGAATTGGAAATTTTCCAAATAATAAAATTGAAACCATTGAAAAACCCTAAAAACTAAAATTCCTTAATTGAAGAATTCCCAAACAATAACATTGCAACTACTGTAAAATTCCCGAAATGATAAAATTCCCGAATCGGGAAATTCCCAATTTGTAACATTCCCCATTATTGAAATTCCAGAATGATAAAATATTCGAATAAAAAAATTTCCCGAATAATAAAATTCCCCAATAATGAAATTCCCTCATAATAAAATTTTCGAATGATAAAATTACCTAATTGGAAAATTTCTGAACAATAAAATTCCCGAATTATAAAATTTCTCAATAATAAAATTCCCTTATAATAAAATTTTCGAATAATAAACTTCCCGTATCGAAAAATTTCCGGACAATAAAATTCCTAAACAATAAAATTGGAACCATTGAAAAATCATGAAAAGAAAAGTTCCCTAATTGAACAATTCCCGAACAATAAAATTGAAACAACTGTAAAATTCCGAAAAGTAAAGTTCCTGAAATGATAAAATTGGTGAAATATAAGAATCCCTAATTGTAAAATTCTCGAATAATAAAATTGCAACGACTGCGAAATTCCCAAGAAGTAAAATTCCCGAAATGATAAAATTGCCTGAATATTAAAATTCCTAATTGGAAGATTCCCGTACAATGAAATTCCCGAATAATTAAATTTCCGAATTGAAAAATCCCCAATTCGAAAAATTCCCCAATAATGAAATTCCAGAATAATGAAATTTTTGAATAATAAAATTTCCGAATTGGGAAATTTTCGAACAATAAAATTCCCGAATCATAAAATTTTCGAATAATAAAATTCCCGAATTGTAAAATTTCCTAACAATAAAATGCACGAACAAAAAAATTGGAACGATTGAAAATCCTGAAAAGTAAAATTGCCTGATTGGAAAATTTCCAAACAATAAAATTGCAACGACTGTAAAATTCCCGAAACAATGAAATTGCCGGAATGTTAAAATCCCCAATTGGAAAATTCCCGAACAATAAAACTCCCGAATAATAAAATTTCCGAATTGGAAAATTCTCGATTTGGAACATTCCCCAATAATGAAATTTCAGAATAATTAAATTTTCCAATAATATAATTCCCCAATTGGAAAATTTCCAAAGAATAAACTTCCCGACTTATGAAATTCCCCAATAATGAAATTCTAGAATAATGAGATTTTCGAATAATCAAATTCCCGAATTGGAAAATTTCCTAACAATAAAATTCCCGAACAATATAATTGAAACGATTAAAAAAACCTAAAAACTAAAATTCCCTAATTGAACAATTCCCGAACAATAACATTGCAACTACTGTAAAATTCCCAAAATGATGAAATTCCCTAATTGGAAAATTCCCGACCAATAAAATTGCAACTACTGTAAAATTCCGAAAAGTTATTAATAAATATATATTAAAATCCCTATTTGGAAAATTCCCGAACAATAAAATTCTCAATTTGGAACATTCCCCAAAAATAAAATTCCAGAATAAGAAAATATTCTAATAATAAAATTCCCCAATTGGAAAATTTGCGAACAATAAATTTCCCAAAGTATAAAATTCCTTAATAATAAGATTCCCTTATAATAAAATTTTCAAATAAGAACATTCCTGAACCGGAAATTCCCGATTTGGAACATTCCCAAATAATGAAATTCCAGAAAAATAAAATTCTCGAACAATAAAATTGGAATGACTGAAGAATCCCAAAGAGTAAAATTCTCAAATGCTAAAATGCTCAAATAATCAAATTGCATCTACTGTAAAATTCGGAAAAGTAAAATTCCTGATATAATAAAATTGCCGTGATATTAAAATCTCTAATTGGAAAATTCCCGTACAATAAAATTCCAGAATAATAAAATTTTTGAATAATAAAATTCCCGAATTGGAAAATTTACGAACAATGAAATTCCCGAACAATAAATTTGAAACGATTGAAAAATACTGAAAAGTAAAATTCCCTAATTGAACAATTCCCGAGCAATAAAATTGCAACGACTGTAAAATTTCGAAAAGTAAAATTCCTGAAATGATAAAATTGCTGAAATATAAAAATCTCTAATTGGAAAATTCCCGAATAATGAAATTGGAACGACTGCAAAATCTTGAAATGTAAAATTTCCTAAAGTGAAAATTCCCGAACAATAAAATTGGAACGACTGAAAAATCGTGAAAAGTGATATTACCGAAATGAAAAAATGGCCGAAATATAAAAAGCCCTGATAGAAAAATTCCCGAATAATAAAATTGGAATGACTGAAGAATCTCGAAAAGTAAAATTCCCAAATTCGAAAATGCTCGAATAATAAAATTGCAACTACTGTAAAATTACGAAAAGTCAAATTCCCGAAATGATAAGATTGCCGTAATATTAAAATCTCTGATTGGAAAATTCCCGTGCAATAAAATTCCCGAATTATAAAATTTCCGCATGATAAAATTCTCGAATTGGAAAATCCCCGATTTAGCAAATTCCCCAATAATGAAATTCCATAAAAAAGCTGAAATATGAAAATTCCTAATTAGGAAATTCCCGAATAATGAAATTGGAATGACTGCAGAATCCTGAAAAGTAAAATTCCCTATTTGGAAAATTCTCGAACAATAGCATTGCAACGACTGTAAAATTACGAAAAGTAAAATTCTCTAAATGATAAAATTGCCGGAATATTAAAATTCCTAATTGGAAAATTTTCGAACAATTAAATTCCCGAATTTATGAAATTCCCCAATAACGAAATTCTTTTATGATAAAATTTCTGAATATTGAAATTCCCGAATTGGAAAATTTCCGAAGAATAAAATTCTCGAACGATAACATTGGAACAATTGAAAAATCCCGAAAAGTCAAATTCCCGAAATGATAAAATTCCCTAACAATATAATTGAAACTATTGAAAAATCGTCCAAAGCAAAATTCCCGAAGGGTAAAATTGAGACAAATGAAAAATTCCCAAAAATAACATTCCTGAAACTGTAAAATTTCTGGGAGAGAGAATTTTTGAAGTAGAAAATTCCAGAATTTGTAAATTTTCCGGAATATGAAAAGCCCTAATTTGATATCCCGAATAATCAAATTCCTGACAGTTTATAATATGACCGAATTTGGAAATTTTCAAATAAAGAAAATCGCGACGGAAAATTGCCAAATTATAAAATATCCAACCTTGTTAAGTTCCCAACACTAGAAAATTCTCGAATTTAAATAATTTAAAAAATTGTATTTCAATCAATAATTTTATTATAATCAAAATACAACCAGGAAAAATTTTAATCAAAGAAAAATTTTTTTCAAAATGTTTAACGGGAAATTTTTTGAAAATTATTGTCATTTCAAATTCAAAAAATAATTTTAAAAAATACATTGGTCATAAAAAATGTTGTTTGTCAAAATATTTAATTATTGTATTAATGAATAAATATAATTTCTTGGAAAACATTTTTTATTTGTTTAAATTCTATCATTTTCTAGGGCAGGCAATTTTACAAAATCGACTTTTTTATTATTTATATATTATTATTTAATAATTTATAATTTTATTATTTGGGATTTTTCAAATTCGCTAGTCTTATAAATTGTTCGGGAATTTTATCATTCGAGACTTTTCCAATTTGGAATTTTTTAACTTCACGAATTTTCAAATTCGGATATTTTCTTTTTAAAAAATTTCATGGTGTTGGAAAATTTAATTTTTCGGGATTTTTCAACCATCCTAGAAAATTTACGCAATTAGGAAATTTCCCAAAATATACAAATTTCCAATTGACAAATTCCTGACAGAAAATTTCCGAATTATAAAATATCCGAAATAGAAAAATCCAGAATTTAAACAATTACAACAATTGTTCTTTAATAAATATTAATTATTTATTAAATATACATCAATCAAATATTTTTATCAAAGAAAATTTTGTTTAATTTGAACTAAAATTATTGCTTGAATTAAAAATAACAATAATTAAAATTATGTATATTTCATGATGAAAAATTTTGTTTGAAAACGTGCATAGTGTTTTTAAGAAATTACAGAAACCGTTTTCGAAAATTGAATTTTTAATTAGCAAAAAATTAAAAATAAATTTTGAGATAAATCAGTACTCGAAAAAAATTTCTTGGATAAAAATATTTGAGTTTTGTATTTTTAATAAATAAATAATATTTATTTAAAAAACGATGTTTTAGTTGCTCAAATTTGGCAATTTTCTGTCGGGAAGTTTCAAGTTCGGTAATATAAACTGTTCGAAAATTTTATTATTTGAGAATTTTCCAATTCGGGATTTTTATATTTCGTCAATTTTATAATTTCGGGAATTTTTCAATTCGGAAATTTTAAAGTGGATTAGTTTTTCTTATACCTGATTAGTTTTTTTTTCGTTTGCTGGTTTTGAGACTGTTGGATCTATTTTGAAAATAAATATTTAAAATATGGCTTCATATCTTTGTTAAAAATTTGATTTGCTCTAATTCGAAAAAAACTGTTTCTGCATTTTTTTCTTTCCTTTTCACGAATTTTGTTTTATTTTTACAAATCTGTAAATCTCGGTGAAGACTAGGAAATGATTTTTTTTTTTCATCAAACGAACAAAATTTCCGCAGTTTTTTGTCTCTTGTAATTTTTTTGTGGCTCTTCAAGAGGTTTTGCACCTGCACCAGACAGTTTTTATTATTATAAATTTTAAATAATTTAAAAATGACTTTATTTTAACGAATTTTTGTGAGAAAAATTAGAAATGACCTAGAAATAGAAGGATTTTGAAGAACTTGTCAGAAATTCAACGAAGTATGGATTGTTTGAAAAAGCATTTTCTCACTTGTCAGTTTAATCGATTTTTACACACTTAGTCTGTACCTTCACTTTTTGCATTTTTCTATTAGATTCTTATTTTTATGCTTTAGAGTGAAAAATAAAATTTTTATAAAATTGAACGTCCCAAATTTAAAAAATACAATTAATTGTAAGAATTTTTTTATTGTAAGCGATTATAAGTTCCAAAACAAAATTGTTCGGGACGACTGAAAATTCACGAAAAATAAAATTCCCGGCATTGTATAATTTCCGAATTGAAAAATTTCTGAATAATAGGATTTCCGAATAAAATTCCCCAATGAAAAAATTGCTAAATTATAAAACTCTCGAAAAATAAAATTCGAGAATTGTCGAATAATGAAATTCCTGACAGTGTATAATTTTACCGAATTTTAAACTTCCAGAATAATAAAATTCCCGACAGATTATAATATTACCGAATGAGAAAATTCCAGAAAAATAAGATTCCCAAATAATAAAATTCCCGAAAAGGGCAATTCCCCAATCATAAATTTCATGAATTTTAAAATTCCCGAATAATAAAATTCCCAAGTAGGACAATTCCCCAATTATAAAATTTCCGAATAATGAAATTCCCCAAATTGGAAAATTCGTTAATTATAACATTCCTGATTTATAAAATTCCCGACAGTTTGTGATATTACCGAAAAAGAAAACTCTAGAATAATAAAATTTCCGAATAATAAAATTCCCAAAGAAGGAAAATTCCCCAATAATAACATTGCTGAATTATAAAATTCCCGAATTGAAAAATTCCCGAAATATAAAATTCCCAACAGCTTATAATATTACCGAGAAAGAAAATTCCAGAATAATAAGATTCTCGGAAAAGAAAATTCCCAAATAGGGCCAATTCTCAAATAATACCATTGCTGAATCATAAAATTCCCGAATTGGAAAATTTCCGAATAATCAAATTCCCGACAGCTTATAATATTACCGAATGAGAAAAATCCAGAATAATAAGATGAAATTCCCGAATAGGAAAATTCCCCTATAATAAAATTCCTGAATTAAAAAATTCCCGAATAATAAAATTCTTGACAGTTATAATATTACAGAATAAGAAAATTCCAGAATAATAAGATTCCCAAATAATAAAATTCCCGAACAGGAAAATTCCCCAATTATGAATTTCCTGAATTTCAAAATTTCCGATCAATAAAATTCCAGAAATAGAAAAATTCCCCAATTATAAAATTACTGGATTTTGAAATTTACGAAATCGAAAATTCCTGACTCATAAAATTCCCGACAGTTTATAATATTACCGAATAAGAAAATTTCAGAATAATAAGATTCCTGAATAATAAAATTCTCAAATAGGAAAATTCCCCAATTATAAAATTTCCGAATTGGAAAATTCCCGAAAAATAAAATTTACGACAGCTTATAATATTACCGAATAAGAAAATTCCAGAATAATAAAATTCCCGAATATGAAAATTCCAAAATAGGAAAATTCCCCAATTAAAAAATTTCCGAATAGGAAAATTCGTCAATTATAACATTCCTGGTTTATAGAATTCCCGAATCATAAAATTCCCGACAGTTGGTCATATTATCGAAAAAGAAAATTCCAGAATAATAACATTTCCGAATAATAAAATTCTCAAATATGGCAAATTCCACAACAATAACATTGCTGAATTATAACATTCCCAAATTGGAAAATTCCCGAATAATAAAATTCCCGACAGCTTATAATATTACCGAATGAGAAAATTCCAGAATAATAAGATTCCCGAATAAGAAAATTCCCGAATAGGAAAATTCCCCAAATATAAAATTCCTGGATTATAAAATTCCTAAACGCGAAAATTACCAACAAGTAAAATACCCGACAGTTTATAATATTACCGAATAAGAAAATTCAAGAAGAAGAAAATTTCCGAATAATAAAATTCCAAATAGGGAAAATTCCCAAATAATAACATTCCTGAATTATAAAATTCATGAATTGGAAAATTCCCGACAGCTTATAATATTACCGAATAAGACAATTCCAGAATATTAAGATTCAAGAATAATAAAATTCCCGAATAGGAAAATTCCCCAATAATAAAATTCCTGAATTAAAAAATTCCCGAATTGGAAAATTCCCGAATAATAAAATTCCCGACAGTTTATTATATTACCGAACGAGAAAATTGCAGAACAATAAGATTCCCAAATGATAAAATTCACGAAAAGAAAAATTCCCCAATTATAAATTTCCTGAATTTCAAAATTTCCGAATAATAAAATTCTCGAATAGGAAAATTTCCCAATTATGAAATTCCTGGATTATAAAATTCCCGATCGCAAAAATTACCGACTAATAAGATACTCGACAGTTTATAATATTCAATTATTCAATATTCAAAATAGGGCAAATTCCCAAATAATAACATTCCTGAATTACAAAATTCCCGAAAAATAAAATTCCCGACAGCTTATAATATTGCCTGATAAGAAAATTCTTTTCTAAAGTTTACTGTTCCAATTCAAAAATCAAATTCTTTTGGAAAATTCCTGAATTAACTCAAAATTATCAACCTTTAAAAAAATTACCGATTCCAGGTCAAAATTCTAATTTTTTTCGAAAACTCCTTGAGCCAAATCAAAATTATCATTTTTGTTTCAAAAATTTGATGTTCCAAAGAAAATTCTAAATCTTTTGGAAAGTTTCCTGTTCCAATTCAAAAATCACATTCTTTAGGAAAATTCCCTGAACCAACTCAAAATTATCATTTAAAAAAAAATTACCGTTTCCAGGTCAAAATTCTAATTCTTTTCGAAAATTTTTTGAGGCAACTTAAAATTGTCATTTTTTCGAAAATTTGATGTTGCAAAGAATATTCTAAGTCTTTTAGAAAGTTTCCTGTTCCAATTCAAAAATCACATTTTTTAGGAATATTCCCGGAACCAACTCAAAATTATCATTTTAAAAAAAAATTACCGGTTCCAGGTCAAAATTCTAAGTTTTTTCGAAAATTCCTTGAGCCAACTCAAAATTGTCATTTTTTCAAAAATTTGACGTTACAAAGAAAATTCTAAATCTTTTAGAAAGTTTCCTGTTCCAATTCAAAAATTACATTCTTTAGGAAAATTCCCTGAACCAACTCAAAATTATCATTTTTTTTTTAAATTACCGGTTCCAGGTCAAAATTCAAATGCTTTTCGAAAATTTCTTGAACCAACTCAAAATTATAATTTTTTTTTCTAAAAAATTTGATGTTCCAAGGAAAATTCTAAATCTCTTAGAAAGTTTTTTGTTCCCATTAAAAATCCACATTCTTTTGAAAAATTCCCTGAACCAACTCAAAATTATCATTATTTTAAAAAATGTGCGGTTCCAGGTAAAAATTCTAATTATTTTGGAAAATTCTCTGAACCAACTCCTAATTATAATTCATACAAAAAAATCAAAGTTCCAAATCAAAATCATAATTCTTTTCGAAAATTGCCCGTTTCAAGTTAAAATTTTCATTTTGTTTGGCAAATTCCCTTAACCAAAAAAAAAAAAAGGATTTTACTAAAAAATGCCTGATTCCATATTCCCTGTTCCCCATTACAAATACTGTTACTGAAAGAATGTAATTAGTTACTGAATTTTTACCCAAAAAATAAATAATTAAAGTGACTAGTTTTAAAAAACGAGTTATTTCTCATAACCAAAAAATACGGATTTTTTTAACCAAATCGAAAATTTTGAGGGATTGTGGGTTAAAAAAACATAGCGTTTTTAGGACACCCTAGGAGACACCCTGACTATATAATCAAGGTTCATCAGCGATCACCTTTTTTATTTTTATCAACACTCCAGTCCATAATAAAAATAATAAACGCACAAAATGTCACAATTCAGGGAAAAAATAATCGTAAAACTTATCAAAACGCTATGCATCGATAATGACTCGACCACCTGCAGAGCGACCAAAGGCTATAGGCAATTTTCACATATACAGTAGTTGGCAGAAGGGAATGACCGGCGAATAGCGATTTTATCGGCACCTTATGCTTCACCAACCCCTCTCCCCAAGAATACAAGAATACGATCCTAAAGTGAAGTACAATCCTCAGTCACGAAAGCAGAATCGCCTCAGCTTGATTATCATTATTTATGCAAGAAACGGAATCGGATCAATTTTCAACCCTTCATTCCCTAAACCCTCAAAAGCAGAAAAAAGAAAGAAAGAAAGCAACGAATATTTTATATTCAACAACGACATTCTTCCAAATTAAAAAAAAAAGCAAGAATCTAATGATCGAATTTGGACGAAACACTCCTTAAGAACTAGATACAATTTGAAGAAAAAAAAATTAGTCAAAATAGACCTCCCAGCCCCTTCCAACACTTTCCCTATCTCTCCTCACTACGCTTACTTCCGTCCATTACCTCCCACTACGACTCATCTCCTCGCCTCACCACTACCTACATTCCTCCTCACTCTCTCACTATTTATCATTGAATTACTATTAATCCCACTCTCCACTACACTCCCTACTCCACCTTACTCTCTACTCCCCCTTTTCACTCATCTTTTCATCTCTTCAGTACCGAGCTCCACCCCTCCGCCTTGCTTCATCTACTTTCCCTCCCCTAGCTCCCTTCCCTCTGATCAACTCTAATTCCCCTCCTACTTTCCCTACTCTCTCTCATTTCTGGATTTTATTATTACCCCTACTCTCCACTACACTCCCTAATCCCCCTTTTCACTTATCTTTTCACCACTCCACTACCTAGTTCCAGCCTTGCTGCACCTACTTTCCCTCCCATACCTCTCTCCCGTCTGATTCACTCCAATTCTCCTCTGTTAATTTCCCTACTCTCTCTCCTTTCCGGACGAGTAGCGATTTCATTGGCACTTTATTATTTAGCAACTGCTCTATACAGTACACGAATCCGATCGTAAAGTACTATATTTAGTCACGAAAGCAGAACCGCCTTAGCTTGATCAATTTCAAGCTCCTTATTCCCGAAACCCTCAAAAGAAGAAGGAAACAACAAATATTTATTTAACCACGAAATTCAAAGAAATTAAAGAAACAAACAAGTATGCAACAATTCAATTGGGACCCTAGTCTCTCGTCTAGTCCCTTTCCATTCTCATCACTTCCCTACGCTACTCTACACCTTTCAATATTCACCCTTGAACCATACCTTCTCTACTTTTTCTAGTTTTCTTCCTCACTCCTCCTTACACCGCTCCCTACTTCCCCTCCTCTAATTTTACATTTTTCTCCTATTTTCTCCTTTCCATTTTCCACAGTCATTTCTCCCATTCGTCCTTCCTCATCTAGTTTCCCTTCACTACTAACCTGGCAATTACTTCCCCTTCTATCAATTCCCTTTCCATCGCGCCACCTCTCTATTTCCTGCACTTTCTCTACTTTACTTCTCCACTCCTCCCGATTTCATTCCTTACTTCATAGCCCTTATTCCCTTATTCCCCTCCCTCACCTCTTCCTTTCCTACTCCTTTACTTCTCCCTTCCCTACTCCCTTCCCTGTCATCACATCACTTTCACTACTACACCTCCTATAACTTCCTCTTCCGCCCCCCTACTTCCTGTACTTTCCTTCCCAACTCCTCTTCACTTCTTTTCATACTCAACCTATCTAGTTCCCCTTCACTACTAATCCACCAATTACTTTCCTCTCCACCACTTCCCCTTCCGTCACTTACCTTTTCACCATACATCCTGCAATTCCTTAACTTTACTTCTTCACTATTCCCAACTTCAATCACTACTTCCATAACTCTCGCTTACCTCCTCTTATATTTACAACTTATTTTCCTCTTTCACTTCTTTCATCCATACTCCCTCACTTCTCCCTTCCCTACTCCCTCACTTCTCCCTTCCCTGCTCCCTCCCCTATCATCACATCACTTTCACTACTACACCTCCTATGACTACCTTTTCCGCCCCCCTACTTGCTATACTTTACTTTCCTACTCCTCTCAACTCCGCTTCATACTTAACTTAGTTCCCTATCACTACTAACCAACCAATTACTTCCCATTCCATCACTTCCCATTCCAACACTTCCCCTTCTATCACTTCCCTTTCCATCGCACCACCTCTCTACTTCCTGCACTTCCTATACTCCACTTCTCTATTCCTCCCAACTTCAATCCTTACTTCCAATGCCCCTAATTACCACCCCTCTCATATTCACATTTTATATACCTCCCTTACTTCTTTCTACCCTACTCTCTCCCTTCTCCCTTCCCTACTTCCTCTTCTACCATCACATCACATTCAATAATACACCTCCCATTATTTCCTCTTCAGCCTCCCTACTTCCTATACTTTCCTTCTCTACTCCTCTTCACTTCGCTTTCTATTTCCCCTATCTAGTTTCCCTTCAGCACTGAACCGCCAATTACTTCTTCCACCATCTCCCTTTTCATCGCGCCACCTCTCTACTTCCTGCACTTCCTATACTCTACTTCTTCACTCCTCTTAACTTCAATCCTTACTTTCATTGCCCTTAATTACCACCTCTTATATTCACACCTGATTTTCCTCCATCACTTCTCCCTTCCCTACTCCCTCACTTTTCCGTTGTCTACTTCCTCCTTAATCATCACATCATTTTCACTACTACACCACCCATAATTACCCCTTCCGCCCCCCTACTTCCTATACTTTTCTTCCCTACTTCTCTTTACTTCCCTTAACACCTCTCCTATCAAGTTCCCCTATATTACTAACTCGGCAATTACTTCGCCTTCTATCACTTCCCTTTCCATCACAACACCTCTCTACCTCCTGCACTTCCTCTACTTTACTTCTTCACTCCTCCTAATTTCAATCCTCACTTTCATATCCCTCACTTACCACCTCTTATATTGACACCTTATTTCCCTCCCTCACTTCTTCCTTTCACACTCCTTTACTTCTCCCTTCCCTATTCTCCCCTTAACATCATTTCACTTTCACTACTACAACTCCCATAACTGCCTCTTCCGCCCTTCTACTTCCTATACTTTTCTTCCCTACACCTCTCCACTCCGCTTTATACTTAACTTATCCCGTTCCCCTTCACTACTAACCCTCCCAATTACTTCCCTTATCATCACTTCACCTTCCTTCACTTCCCTTTTAATCGTGTCACCTCTATACTTTCTGCAATTTGTCTACTTTACTTCTCCACTCTTCCCAACCTTAATCCCTACTTCCGTAACCCTCACTGACCTCCTCTTATATTTACACCTTATTTTCGTCTTTCACTTCTTTCATCCCTACTCCCTCACTTCTCCCCTTTCTGCTCCCTCTCCTATCATCACATCACTTTCACTACTACACCTCCTATAACAACCTCTTCTGCCCCCCCCCTACCTGCTATACTTTCCTTCCTCACTCCCCTCAACTCTGCTTCATACTTAACTTATCTAGTTCCCCTTCACTACTAACCAACCAATTACTTCCCATTCTATCACTTCCCCTTCTGTCACTTCCCTTTCTATCGCACCATCTCTCGACATCCTGCACTTCCTCTACTTCACTTCTCTATTCCTCCTAACTTCAATCCTTACTTCCAATGCCCTTAATTACCACCCCTCTTATATTTACACCTTATAACCCTTCCTCACTTCTTTCTTCCCTACTCTCTCACTTCTTCCTTCCTTACTCCCTCTTCTACCATCACATCACTTTCACTACTACACCTCCCATTACTTCCCCTTCAGCCTCCCTACTTCTATAATTTTCTTCTCTACTCCTCTTCACTCCGTTTTATACTTCCCCTATCTAGTTCCTCTCTACTACTGACTCGCCAATTACTTCTTCCACCATTTCCCTTTTCATCGCGCCACCTCTCTACTTCCTGCACTTCCTATACTTTACATCAACACTCCTCTCAACTTCAATCCTTACTTCTATAGCCCTTTCTTACCACTTCTTATATTCACACCTTATTTTCCTCCTTCACTTCTCCCTTCCCTACTTCCTCACTTTTCCGTTGTCTACTTCCTCCTTAATCATCACATCATTTTCACTACTACACCTCCCATAACTTCCTGTTTCGTCCCCCCCCCTGTTTCCTATACTTTCCTACCCTACTCCTCTCCACTCCTCTTTATACTTCCCCTTTCCTCAATTGCCACCCTTCCCTTATTTTACCCTCTTAAATTCCATTCTTTCCCTACACTAATTGTACTCCTATCGCCACTTCCCCCTTGTCCCTCTTACTTCCCAAACCCTCATTGTTTTTTAAATTGCAAATAAAATTTCGAGAAAAAAATCTACCTAGGCACAGTAAGGCGAGATAGAAAATTGGTGTTCAAAAGTCCCAAATGTCATATGCCTGAATCGATTTTGACATTTATTTTTCAAAGTTTAAGCTAATCAAATTTTAAAGTGGTCTGTCAAAGCCGCTTAAAAAAAATATCGCTATTTTTTTATTTGACTTGAAAAATGAAAAAAAATCTAATTTTTATAATTGTACTATCAAATCTGCTCGGTTAATTGTTATTTTCCCAAAAATACTTGGAATGAGGTTTGTATGCTCTCCATCTAATGAAATTTTCATTATAGATCAAATTTGTTAATTTCTTCAGTTTTTATAAACAAATTAATAGATGAAACTGACATTTGGTGAATTTTTCATATTTGAATGCATTATTTTGACCTAATTCGTCGTCGAATCACGTAAAAGTAATAATTCTTGATGAAACAAGAACAATCATCATTGTTGAGAATAATTGTTAAAAACAAATTAATTTATTTTGCATTTCTGATCATAGACAATTTTTCTTCTAAGTGGAGTTACTTCTTTCTTTTCTTCCCTGAAGAATAATGGTAGCAGAGAATATATTCCACTTGAACAACAATTATTATTGTTATAAACAATTAAATAATATCGCAATGTTTAGAAAGAAAATGTTTGTTTTCTGTGGGATCATTTCTTATAATCTCAAGAATAATATCGTACACAAGAAATTATCATTAAACAATCATTGTTGTACTTATAAACAATTGTTGTGTACAAATTCACTTATCTTGCATTTTTGAACGTAGGAAATGATTTTTCTCTGTATAGTCACTTCTTTTTATCTTCTTTCAAGATTGTCATCTTTAATTTCAAAGAATTCTAAATATTTTCAAAAATTTTTGAACAGTTTGAAAGAATTCTAAAAAATTCAAAGAATTCTGAAGAAAGTCAAAGAATTCTAAGGAATTACAAAGCATTTTTAAGAATCATGAAGAATTTCAAGGAATTCTAAATAATTCCAAAGAATTTTAAAGAAATATGAAGAATTTCGAAGAATTCCAAAGAATTTCAAAAGATTCTGTGGATTTTCAAAAAATTTGATTGCTTTTTAAAGAATTCTAAAGAATTCCAAAGAATTTTAATGAATTCTAAAAAATTTCAAAGAATTCTATAGAAAGTCAAAGAATTCTGAAGAATTCCACATAATAATATCAGTTTATAAGAGTTTAATTGTTAACCAAAAAGATTAATTTGTAACTTTTAATATTATTTTAAAGAATTCTAAGGAATGCCAAAGAATTCTAAGGAACTCCGAAGAGTTTTGAAGAATTTCAAAGAATTCTATAGATTTGCGAAAAATTGTAAATAATTTCAAAGGTTTATAAATAATTCCAAATAATTTTGAAAAATTCCCAAGAATTTCACATAATATTATTATTTTATTAGAGATCAATTGTTAACTGCAAATATTAATTTTTAACTTATAGCGATATTTTAAAGAATTCTAAAGAATTTCAAATAATTCTGAAGAATTCTAAGTAATTCTAGAGAATTTTAAGGCATCATGAAGAATTGCAAAGAATTTTTAAGAATTATAAAGATTTTCAGAAAATTCTGAAGAATTCCAAAGAATTTTGAAGTTTCAAAGACTGCTATAGATTTTCAAATAATTATAAATAATTTCAAAAAATTATGAATCATTCCAAATAATTCTGAAAAATTCAAAGAATTCCGAAGCATTCTAAAAAATTCCAAAGAATTCCACATGATAATATTAGTTTATATGAGTTTAATAGTTAGCCGGAAAAATGAATTTTTAACGTTATTGTGAAGATTTCTAAAGATATTCAAAGAATTCTAAAGAATACTAAGGAATTCTAGAGAATTTCAAAGAATCATGAAGAATTCCAAAGAATTTCAAAGAATTTTGAAGAATTTCAAAGAATTCTATAGACTTTCAAATACTTGTGAATAATTTCAAAGGTTTATAAATAATTCCAAATGATTCTGAAAAGTTTAAAGAATTCTAAAGCATTCTAAAAAATTCCAAAGAATTCCACATAATAATATTAGTTTATATAAGTTTAGTAGTTAACCGAAAAAATTAATTTTTAACTTTTAACGTTATTTTAAAGAATTCTAAAGATATTTAAAGAATCCCAAAGAATTCTAAGGAATTGTAGAGAATTTCAAAGAATCAGGAAGAATTCCGAAGCATTTCAAAGAATTCTAAAGATTTTCAAAGAATTCTAAAGAATTCCCAAGAATTCCAAAGAATTCCAAAAAAAAATTTAATTCCGAAGAATTCCAGAGCATTCCAAAGCATTTCAAGGAATTCTAAAGATTTTCAAAGAATTCCAAAGAATTCCCAATAATTCCAAAGAATTCCAACAAAAATTTAATTTTGAAGAATTCCAAAGCATTTCAAAGTAGTTCAAAAAATTCTAAAGATTTTCAAAGAATTCTAAAGAATTCCAAATAATTTCAAAGAATTCCTAAAAAATTTAATTCCGAAGAATTCCAGAGCATTCTAAAGCATTTCAAAGAATTCTGAAGATTTTCAAAGAATTCTAAAGAATTCCAAATAATTCCAAAGAATTCCAAAAAAAATTTAATTCCGAAGAATTCCAGAGCATTCCAAAGCCTTTCAAATAATTCTAAATATTTTCAAAGAATTCTAAAGAATTTCAAGGAATTCGAAATAATTCTAAAAGATGCAGACAATTCTAAAGAAAGTGAAAGAATTCTAAGGAATTCCAAAGAATTCTAAATATTTTTAAAAAAATTCCACATAATTTAAAAGAATTCCACATAATAATATTAGTTCATAAGAGTTTAATTGTTAACAAAAAAGATGAATTTATAATTGAATATTTGAAGTTTCAACTAAAAAAGATCATTTTAAAACCTCAAAAAGGATAGTTAAATTTTCATTCAAAGAAATTGATTTTCAACAAAATAGTTAAATTTTTAACCGAGCAGATGAATCTTTGATAAAAAAAAATTAATACATTCTCAACAAAAAGTGCAATAGTTTATATTTCCACATAAAAAGTTTTTAATTTGCAATAAAAAGCTGTTAAATTAAACCAGAAAATACCAATTTTTGGCAGAAGAGTTGAATTTCCCATCAAAAAAAAATTTTCAATCAATCGTAAAGACAAATGTTTGAAAAAAAGTTGAATTTATAACTCAAAAATACGCATTTTCTATTGAACTAATTGAATTTTCCACTAAAAAATACGAGTTTTCAACCAACTAAATGAATTTTCTACGAAGAAGATCAATTTTCTAGAAAAAATTAAATAGCTACAGTTTTAGTGAACAAAAATTAATTTAAAAAAAAAACGGATTTTCAACAAAATTTGTTAAATTTTCAGCCAAAGAAAGACAAATTTTCAACAAAAAAGAATAAAAGTCTATCTAAAAAAAAAATGTGCCGAAAAATGGAATAGTTAAATTTTTAGTTAAAAGAAAATAAATGTTTAATAAAAAAAATGAATTTTTTACCAAAAGAGAATAATTTTGAACAAAATACATGAATTTCCAAGAAAATATTTCAATTTTTAATTGAATTATAAACCAAAAAGGATAATTTTTTACCAAAAAAGGTAGATTTTCAATCAAATGGGTGAATTTTCAACTAAAAAAACATAAATTGTTGAAAAAAATATAATAGTTTAATTTTCAGTTAGAGAAATAAGTTTTCAAACAAATAAAATAAATTTTCAACGAAATAGTTAGATTTTAGTTAGAAAAATTAATTCTTAATAAGAAAAACTAGTTTTTATCGAAAGTAATTTAATTTCAACCAAAAAGATTGATTTTCTGCCAAAAAATAATAATTTCAACTAAAAAAGATAAATGTTGAAAAAGAATTTTTTGAAACAGAATAAGTGAATTTTCAACTTAAAAAAATCAATTTTATAGTAAAAATGAAGCAGCTACATTTAAAAAAAAAAACATAAAAAAAAATTCAACAAAATTTGTTAACTTTTCAACCAAAGAAATTAATTTTTAACTAAAATGATTCTTCTTCAACCCAGTAGATTAATTGTCTATAGAAAAAAAAATTCAAAGAAATAAATGAATTTTCTACTAAAAAAGATAAATTTTCTAAAACAAAAAATAGAATAGTTTAATTTTAAATTAGAGAAATAAGTTTTTAAACAAATATAATAAAAATGGGATAGTTAAAATTTTAGTAAGAAAAATTCATTTTTAATAAAGAAGTACTAATTTTCAACTAAAGAAATAAAATTTCAACAAAAAGGATTAATTTTACTGCCAAAACAGAATAATTTTTAAGAAAACACTTGAGTTTTCCACAAAAATTTCTTTCACTTCTAATCGAATTTTCAACCTGATAATTGCATCTTCAACCAAAAAAGTTAATTTTCTAGAAAAATAAAACGTAAATGTTCAACCAAATGTGTGAATTTTCAACTAGAAAACATAAATTTTTAACAAAAAATGTAATAGTTTAATTTTCAGTGAGAGAAATAAGTTTTTAAACAAATAAAATGAATTTTCAACGAAATAGTTGAATTGTCAACTAAACCAGTGAATTTTTTACCAAAAAAAAATTAAATTTCTATGAAAAAAAATCTCAACAACAAGTTTTGTTAAATGTTTAGTTTGAAAAATTAATTTCTGAAAAAAAGAAAATTTTTAACTGAAGAAATTAAATTTCAACCAAAAAGATTAATTTTCTACCAAAAAAGAATAATTAAAAATAAAGACGTAAATTTTCAACCAAATATTTAAATTTTTAATGGAATTTTTAACCTTGTAGTTGAATTTTCACCCAAAAAGCATATTTTTCTGTAAAAAAAAGACAAATTTTCAACAAATTAGATAAATTTTTAACAAAAAATAGAATAGTTTAATTTTCAGTTAGAGAAATGAGTTTTTAGGCAAATAAAATTAATTTTTAACGAAATAGTTAAATTTTCAACTAAACAAATAATGTTTTTATCAATGAGATTAAATTTCCATAAAAAAAATCTGGACAACAGATTTAGTTCAATTTTTAGTTGAAAAAATTAAGTTTCAATAAAAAAAAACTAATTTTTAACCAAAGAAATTAAATTTCAACCAAATGAAAAACATTTTTGACAAAATATACGATTTTTTAAATACATATTTAAATTTTGGATGAAATTTTCGACCTGATAGTTGAATTTTCAACTAAAAAGATTAATTTTCTATCACAGAAAGCCAAATTTTCTGCAAAATGGATGAATTCTAAACTATAAAACATAAATGTTCAACAAAGAATAGAATAGTTTAATTCTCAGTTAGAGAAATGAGATTGAATGACTATAAAAGAAAAAAAGAAAATGAAAATTGAGTTAAATTTTTAGTGAAACAAATTAATTAATTAATTTTCTACCAAGAAAAAATAATTTTAAACAAAAAAATTAATTTTTAACTAAACAGGTTAATTTTCTACCAAAAAAAAAACACATTTTCAAAAAAATGAAAAAATGTTTATCTGGAAAAGAGAAATTATCAACAAAAAATAGAAT
>JAABKJ010000755.1:54129969-54325954 GCA_011634705.1 Andricus grossulariae | reverse complement strand
ATAGAATAGTTTAATTTTCAGATAGAGAAATAAGTTTTTAGGCAAATAACTTAAATTTACATAGAAATAGTTAACTTTTCAATAAAAAAAATTTATTTTCAATGAAAAAAAAAACTAATGTTCAACCAAAAGGAAGAATTTTAATTGGAAAAAATTGTCACGATTTTCTAGTATGATAAGTTTTGAATATTTAATAATAATAATAAATTTGATAAAATATTTAATGAAAAAAAATTAATCAAATTGAAAGAAACGCTGATATTTTTGTAACTTTAATTTATATTTTCGACGAGTAGTTGGAATCGACTTTTCTGGCTGTCGCTAAAACCGTCAGATTGTTTTGTGAAACGAGAGGGCAAAGAAATAAATCGTTTTGCGTACACGCGATATTTCCACTTCGTTTACTACTTCTCTTGGAATTATTTAACCAAATGAGGTAAGAGAGTTAAATCGCAGGGAACGAGAAAATAACTCTCAGAGAGTCAAATTTACGATGTGATATTATAACACGTTACTAAAATAAGTACCCTATTACAATAATCATAAAAAAAAAACATTTAAAAAAAAAATCAACAAAATTTATTAAATTTTTAACCAAAGAAATGAATTTTCAACCGAAAAGATGTGATGTTGTCAGAAAAAATTTGAAGAAAATTTAGTTAGAAAATTCATTTTTAATAAAAAAAAAAAACAACTAGTTTTTAATTAAAAAAAAAAACTAATTTTCAACCAAAGAAATAAAATTTTAGAGAGTCAAATTTACAAGGTGATATTGTAACACGTTACTGAAATAAGTACCCTATTACAATTTTCGTTAAAAAAAAATAATTTCTAACAAAAAGAAATGTTTCAACAAAATTTGTTAATTTTTCAACGAGACAAATGAATTTTCAACCGATAAGATGTAATGTTTATAAAAAAAAATTTGACGAAAAATCGGATAGTCAAATTTTTAGTTAGAAAAATTCATATATAACAAAAAAAAACTAAATTTCAACCAGAGAAATAAAATTTCAGAGAGTCAAATTTACAATGTGATATTGTAACGCGTTACTGAGATAAGTACCCTATTACAATTTTCGTAAAAAAAATCATTTTTAACCAAAAAAAAATATCAACAAAATTTGTTAAATTTTAAACAAAAGAAATTAATTTTTCACTAAAATTACGCTTCTTCAAACAAAAAACAAAAAAGAAATGAAAAAGAACTTCGAAAAATCTTGAAGAATTTGATAAAATTCTAAAAAACTTCAAAGAATTCTGTATAATTCTATAGAATTCCAAAGAACTCCAAAGAATTTTATAGAATTCTAAAGAACTCTAAAACTTCAAAACTCCAGAACTTCCGATAAATCCAAACAGTTCTACAGAATTCCAAGGAATTTTAATGAATTCTAAAGAGTTCTAAAGAATTCTGAAGACTTCCAAATAATTCCAGAGAATTTTAAATAATTCCAAATAATTATAAAGGACACCAAAGAATTATAAAAAAATCCCAAAGAATTCAAAAGAATTAAAGAAAATTCTAAGGAGTTCTGAAGAATTCTGAAGACTTCTACATAATTCTAAAAAATTTCAAATAATTTCGAAGAATTCTATGGAATTCCAAAGAAATCCAAAGAATTCTAAAGAATTCTAAAGAATTCAAGAAATTCTGAAGAATTCCAAAAAATTCCAAAGAACTCCAAAGAATTTTGAAGAATTCTGTAAAATTCTCTAGAATTCTTTGGAATCATTTGAAATTCTTTGGAATTATGTAGAAGTATTCAGAACTCATAAGAACTCATTATAATTCTTATTAAAAAAAATGTCAATTCTTTGTATTTCTTTATAATTCTTTGGCATTCTTTAGAAGTCTTTGCATTTATTTGAAATTATTTGAAATTATTCAGAATTCTTTGGAGTTGTTTGGAATTCTATAGAATTCCATAGAATTCTTTTACGTTCTTGAGGATCCTTTAAAATTCTTTAAATTTTTTAGAATTCTATAGAATTCTTTGGAGTTCTTTGGAATCTATATAATTCTATAGAATTTTAAAGAACTTCACAGAATACTAAATAATTATATAGAATTCCGAAGAACTTCAAAGAATTCTATAGAATTCTCAAGAACTCCTGAAAATTTTAAACAATTCTAAAGAATTTCAAACAATTCTAAAGAAATATAAAGAATTCTAAAGAATGCAAAAAATTCTGAAGAATTCCAAAGAATTCTAAAGCACTCCAAAGAATTTCAAAGAATTCTATAGAATTCTAAAGAACATCAAGGAATTCTATAGAAATACAAAGAACTCAAAATATTTCTATCGAGTTCTAAAGAACACCAAAACTTCAAAACTCCAGAACTTCAAATAAATCCAAAAAGTTCTACAGAATTCCAAAGAATTTTAAAGAATTCTAAAGAGTTCTAAGGAATTCTGAAGATTTCTACATAATTCTAGAGAATTTCAAATAATTCCAAAGAATTATACAGAATACCACAGAATTGTGTAAAAATTCCAAAGAATTTCAAAGAATTCTGAAGAGTTCTAAAGAATTCTGAAGACTTTTACATAATTCCAAAGATCTTCAAAGAATTCTATGAAATTCCAAAGAACTACAAAGGATTCTATAGAATTCTGAAGAATTCCACAGAATTCCAAAGAATTCTACAGAATTCTGAAGGAATTCAAAGAATTCTATAGAATTCCCAAGAACTCCAAAAGATTCTAAAGAATCCTATAGAATTCTAAAGAACTTGAAAGAATGCTGAATAATTCTATGGAATTTTGGAGAACTCCAAAGAATTCTATAGAATTCTGAAGAACTTCAAAGAATTTCAAACAATTCTAAAGAAATATAAAGAATTCCAAAGAATTCTAAAGAAGTTCAAAGGACTCTATAGAATTCTATAGAATTCCAAAGAACTCCAAAGATTTCTATAAAATTCGAAAGAACTCCAAAGGATTCTATAGAATTCTATAGAATTCTAAAGAACCCCAGAGTATTTTAAAGAATTACTAAGAACGACAAAGAATTCTAAATAACTTCAAAGAATTCTATAAAATTCTCAATGACTTCAAAGAATTCTAAAGAATTCCGTAGAATCCTAAAAAACTTTGGAGAGCTCTAAATAATTCTATGGAATTTCAAAGAACTCCAAAAGCATTTTATAGAATTTTAAAGAACTCTAGAGAATTCTATAGAATTCCAAAGAAATCCTAACCTGGCTCTCCTTTCACCTTAGCTATTACATTTGACTATACTAAAGTCTAAATTCTAATTCTAATTGTAAAGAATCTCAGAGAATTATGAAGAATTCCTAAGAAATAAAGTTTTTTTAAAAATAATTCTAAAGAGTTCTTAAGAATTCTGATGAGTTCTACATAATTCCAAAGAATTTCAAATAATTCCAAAGAATTCAAGAACTCTGAAGAATTCCATACAATTCTAAAGGATTTCAAAGAATTCTAAAGAATTCTATATAATTATAAAGAACTCCAAAGAATTCTAAAGAACTCCACAGAATTCTAAAGAATTTAAAAGAATACTATAGAATTCTAAAGAACTTCAAAGAATTCTCAATAATTCCATGGAATTCCAAAGTACTATAAAGAATTCTATACAATTCTGAAGAACTCCAAAGAATTTTAAACAATTATAAAGAAATCCAAAGGATTCCCAAGAATTCTAAAGAACTTCAAAGAACTCTATAGAATTTTATAGAATTCCAAAGAACTCCAAAGATTTCCATAAAATTCTCAAGAACTCCAAAGGATTCTATTGAATTCTAAAGAATTCAAGAGAATTTTAAAGAGTTCTTAAAAACAGCAAAGAAGTCTAAAGAATTCTATATAATTCTGAATAACTACAAAGAACTCTAAAGAATTCTATAGAATTCTGAAGACATTCAAATAATTCTAATGAATTCAACAGAATCCTATACAACTTTAAAAATGCTAAGTGACTCCAAAGAATTCTGAAGAATTATATAGAATTCTGAAGAACCTCAAAGAATTTTGAAGAATTCCATAGAATCCTGAAGAACTTTGAATAGTTCTAAATAATTCTATGGAATTCCAAAGAACTCTAAAGAATTCCAATGAATTCAAAAGAACTCCAAAGGACTCTACAGAATTCTATAGAATTCTGAAGAACTTCAAAGAATTTTAAACAATTCTAAAGAAATCCAAAGGATTTCCAAGAATTCTAAAGAACTTCAAAAAACTCTATAGAATTTTATAGAATTCCGAAAAACTCCAAAGATTTTCATAAAATTCTAAAGAACTCCGAAGAATTCTAAAGTATTCTACAGAATTCTGTAGAACTTCAAAGAATTCTAATGAATTCAACAGAATCCTGAAGAACTTAAAAAATTCTTAATAACTCCAAGGAATTCGAAAGAATTCTATAGAATTCTGAAGAACTTTGAAGTATTCTAAAAAATTCCATAGAATCCTAAAGAACTTTAAAGAATTCTAAATAATTCTATAAATTTCCAAAGAACTTCGAAAGCAATTTATAAAATTCTAAAGAACTTAAAAGAATTCTATAGAATTCTAAAGAACTCCAAAGATTTCTTCAAAATTCTAAAGAACTCCAAAGAATTCTATAGAATTCTTAAGAACTCCAGAGAATTTTAAAGAATTCTTGAGAAGTTCAAAGAATTCTATAGAATTCCAAGGAACTCTACAGAATTCTATGAAATTTTAAAGATCTGTAAAGAATTCTATAGAATTCCAAAGAACTACAGAGAATTCTATAGAGTTCTATAGAATTCCAAAGAACCCTAAAGAATTCTATAGAATTCTAAAGTACTCTAAAGAATTCTATGTAATTCTGAAGAATTCTATAGAGATATATGCCAGAAAAGAATTTTTATTTAAATGATGGATTAGAGTTTCCAAAATGAACTGATTTGAAAATACAATTTTTTTTTGGGATGCATCACTTGGGGTTGAAACGAACTCAGCAAAATTGACACTGAAGATTCAAGGCTTCACCTTGAAGTGTAGCCAGGGGTTAACCTGGTTCCCCTTTCACCTGAGACATTACATTTGACTATACTACAGTCACTCCACAGAATTCTAGACAATTCTTAAGAACTCTAAAGAATTGTATACAATTCTAAAGAATTCCAAAGAATTCTATATAATTCTAAAGAACTCCATAGAATTCTAAAGAATGTTGAAGAACTTCAAAGTATTCTAAAGAATTCTAAAGAATTCTGAAGAACTCCAGAGAATTTCAAAAAAATCTAAAAAAATCCAAAGAATTCCACAGAATTATGAAGAACTTCAAAGAAATTTATAGAATTCTATAAAATTCCAAAGAACTCCAAAAAATTCTATAAAATTATAAAGAACTGCAAAGAATTCTATAGAATTCCAAAGAATTCCAAATATTTCTATAAAATTCTAAAGAACTACAAAGAATTCTATAGAATTCTATAGAATTCGAAAGAACTCAAGGGTTTTTTCAAGAATTTTCAAGAACTACAAAGAATTCCATAGAATTCTAAAGAACTTTAAAGAATTCTAAATAATTTTATGGAATTCCGGAGAACTCCAAAAGCATTTTATAGAATTCTAAAGGACTCCTAAAAATTCTATGGAATTCTATAGAATTCCAAAGAACTCCAAAGATTTCTATAAAATTCTAAAGAACTCCAAAGAATTCTATAGAATGTTATAAAATTCCAAACAACTCCAAAAAATTCTATGGAATTCTAAAGAACTCAAAGAATTTTTCAGAATTCTTGAGAACTTCAGTGAATTCTATAGAATTCTATATAATTCCAAAGAATTCTAAAGAATTCTGAAACATTTTAAAGAATTTCTAATAAATGCAAAGAATTCTCAGGAATACCTAAGAATTATAAAGAATTACAACCAATTGAATTTTTTTAAAGAATTCTAAAGACTTCTTATGAATTCTGAAGACTTCTACATAATTCCAAATAATTTGAAATAATTCCAAATAATTCTAGAGAATTCTATAGAATTTCTAACAACTCTTAAGAATTCTATACAATTCTGAAGAATTCTAAAGAATTCTATAGAATTCTGAAGAACCTCAAAGAATTCTAAAGAACATCAAAGAATTCTGTAGAATTTCATAGAATTCCAAATAAATGCAAAGAATTCTAAAGAATTCTGAAGACATCTACATAATTCCAAATAATTTGAAATAATTTCAAATATTTCTAGATAATTCTATGGAATTGCTCACAACTCTACAGAATTCTATACAATTCTTAAGAATTCTATACAATTCTAAAGAACCTCAAAGAATTCTAAAGAACACCAAAGAATTCTATAGAATTTCACTCAATTCCAAATAACTCCAAAGAATTCTAAAGAATTCTGAAGAACTCCGCAGAATTATAAAGAATTCTGAAGAACTTCAAAGAATTCTTAATATTTCTATTGAATTCCAAAGAACTTCAAAGAATTCTATAGAATTCTGAAGAACTCTTAAGAATTTCAAACAATTCTAAAGAAATCTACGGAATTCTGAAGAACTCTAAAGAACTTCAAAGAATTCTATAGAATTCTATAGAATTCCAAAGAATTCCAAAGATTTCTATATAATTCTATAGAACTCCCAAGAATTCTAAAACATTTAAAAAATTTAAAAGGATTCAAAATAACTCCAAAGAGTTCTAATCAATCTGAAAGAATTTTAAAGGATTTCAAAGAATTTCCAAGAAATATAAATAATTAATAATACTTCGGAAGAATATCAAACAAATTTAAAGAATTCAAAAGAACTGCAAATAATTTTAAAGAATTTCAAAGAATTCTAAAGAATTATGAGGAATTTTCAGGAAATATAAATAATTATTCATAGTTAGGAAAAATATCTAACAAATTCAAGAACTTCTAAATAACTCCAAAGAGTTCTGAAGAATTCCTAAGAATTTCAAAGAATTCCAAAGAAATATATAGAACACCAAATAAGTGTGAATAATCATTAGAAATTAAAAAGAATTCCAAAGAATTTAAAAGAATTCTGAAGAATTCTTATGAATTCCAAAGAATTGTAAAGAATTTCAAAGCAGTCTAAGTAATCATTTGTAATCAAGAAGAATTTCTAATAATTTCAATAATGTCAAATAACTCCAAAGAGTTCTGAAGAATTCCAAAGAATTTTAAAGAATTTCAAAGAATTACAACTCGTTCTCAATAATTAAGAAGAATATCAACAAATTCTTAGACATTTCAAAGAATTTCAAATAACTCCACAGAGTTCTAAAAAATTCCAAAGAATTTTAAAGAACTCAAAAAAATTCTGCAAGATCCTAAAGAACTTCAAAGAATTCTATAAAATTCTAAAGAATTCCAAAGAATTTTATAAAATTCTGAAGAACTCTAAAGAATTTGAAAAATTCTGAAGAATTCTAAAGAATTCCAAAGAATTTTTAAGAATTTCAAAGAATTCCAAAGAATTTTAAAGAATCCCAAAGAAATATACAGAATTCCAAAGAAGTGTGAATCATCATTAGTAATGAAGAAGAATCCTAAAGAATTTCAAAAAATTCTAAAGAAATATAAAGAATTCTAAAGAATTCTTATGAATTCCAAAGAATTATAGATATTTCAAAGAATTATAAAGAATTTCAAAGCAGTCTAAGTAATCGTTGATAATTGAGAAGAATTTCTGAGAATTTCGAAGAATTTCAAATAATTCTAAAGAGTTCTAAAGAATGCCAAAGAATTTAAAAAAATTAGAACTCATTCTTCATAATTAAGAAGAATATCAACAAATTATGAAAAATTTCAAAGAACTCCAAATAACTCCAAAGAGTTCTAATAAATCCCGAAGAATTTTAAAGAATTTTAAGGAATTCCGAAGAATTCTAAAGAATTCCAAAATATTGTAACAAATTCCAAAGAATTCCCAAAAACTATAAAGAATTCTCAAGAATTCAATAGAATCATAAAGAACTTCAAAGAATTCTAAATAATTCTATGAAATTCCATAGAACTTCGGAAGCACGTTATAGAATTCTAAAGAACCTAAAAGAATTCTATGGAACTCTAAAGATTTCTATAAAATTCTAAAGAACTCCAAAGAATTCTATAGAATTCTTAAGAACTCAAGGGAATTTGAAAGAATTCTTGAGAACTTCAAAGAATTCTATAGAATTCCAAAGAAATCCAAAGAATTCTATAAAATTCTAAAGAAATCTAAAGAATTCTATAAAATTCTGAAGAATTCTATAGAGATATATCCCAGAAAAGAATTTTTTTTATAATGATGGATTAGAGTTTCCAAAATGAACTGATTTGAAAAAAAATATTATTTTTTTTTCTTCAAATTGATCACTTTGGGTTGAAACGAACTCAGAAAATTTGACACTGAAGATTCAAGGCTTCACCTTGAAGTGTGGCCAGGGGTTAACCTGGTTCCCCTTTCACCTGAGACATCACACTCGACTATACTCTGGTCAGCAATATCGTTTAAATAATCCCAAATAATTGTGAAGAATTCCAAAGAACTCCAAAGATTTCTATAAAATTCTAAAGAACTCCAAAGAATTCTATAGAATTCTTAAGAACTTCGAAGAATTCTATAGAATTCCAAAGAACTCCAAAGAATTCTATAGAATTTTAAATGACTCCAAAGAATTCTAAAGAATTCTATAGAATTCTAAAGAATTCTATAGAATTCTGAAGAACTTTCAAGAATTCTAAAAAATGCCATAGAATCCTAAAGAACTTTAAAGAATTCTAAATAATTCTATAAATTTCCAAAGAACTTCGAAAGCAATTTATAAATCTTCAGGTCATCCATATAAAATACATAAGTGACCTTATGCTCGCGCTGGTTAGTGTCGCCACAGAGGTATCCAGAGGAATTTCGTAGTGCGAGAGATAAAGGCAGAAGTGTGGTGCAAAAAAGCAAAGGGCTCATGGTATCGCCCTGAAAGACGCCTCTCTGGAAGGTGACTATATATATATGTCATGAGCATCTTGAGTCAATCAACGCATTATATGAAAAAAGTCAAGAGAAGAAAAAACGTTGATTTGTCAAAGCCCTCCAAGATCATTGTAACAAATTTTTTAATTTTCTTGAAAAGTCGAATAATAAAATTCTTTGACCAATAGTTCTGGTTTTAATTACCGAAAAAATAACAAAAAATCGAAATTTCGAATTCGCTCTTGAACTATGCAAGATACAAAAAAATATGAATCGACAAAAATAAACACTTTTGAAAAAATAAGATTTATGGACACGCAACACAAGCTACGAGAAAAGATAAAGCATAAGAATTGTGCACTAAAAAAGGATCCACAAATTTGTTGAAAATGAAAAATTAAATTTTTGGACACAGGACACAATCTACGAGAAAAATGAATGGATGAAAGTTGTCCATCCAAAAAGTAATTACAAATTTGTCGTTAATTTTTTTTTTTTGGGGACGCGTATTTTTTGTTTTAATCGTAAGAAGTAACGTTTATAATAATAAAATTAAATTTTTGAAAGAAAGACGCAAGGAACAAAAAAAATTAGTAAATAACAGTTATTCACCCAAAGAGAGTTACAAATTTTTCATGAATTATTTTTTGATGGGATGCGTAGTTTTAGATTGAATCGTAAAAAATAACATTGGGAATATACTAATCAAGTTGTTGGGAAAACAACACAATGTGCCATTAATTGTTAATTAACAGAATCAGGTCTTTTCTATAGGATGCGCACTTTTTCAAATTATGCAAACAAGACAGCGAAAATACAATTATTCTAATATCAATACATAATATGAATTTTAAGAATATAAATTTATTGAAACGATACATTGTTCAGGAGAGCTAACAATAAAAATTAGTGCAAAATGAGAAACGAAATTGATGAAATTTGCAGATTAATTTGCAATATATGAATCGACAATCCCAGACCGAGGTACAGAAATAAATATAAAATAAATTTAATATAATAGAGTTGAACATAATGTAGAAAAGTTCGCAGTTTGGCAACATCCAGTGCGGAGCACGAGATATGGTATGCGAATACTTATTATAAACATAAAATTAAAATCTGCTTCTATACTATAATAAGGCGATGGTTTCTTCAATAATAACATAAGCTTAATAATAATTAAAACATATTACTGTTATTAAAAGATTGAGAGCTGAATTCAAGATTATCAATAGAATTCGAGTTCAGTCCAAGAAAATTTCAAGAATTTAAAGAAATTTATTCCTCACCGAAAAACGCGTCTCATCCAAGGATAAATAATAAATTTGTGAGCCTTTTTTAGTTGAGCAATTATTGTGTATTCATTTCGTTTTTTTATTGCATAGTTTCGAAGGTGCATGCGCCGCGGGTAGATTCTAAAATTAAATATGCAACTGTTTAGTTAACACATTATTTGTTTGAGTTGAGAATGAAAGTATTTCTTTAAAAATCGTCTTTTTTGGTTAAACTCAACTGTTTTTCTATTGAAAATTTAAATCTTGTTTGTTTCGTATATCAAATATTATATTTTTTAATAAAAATGCACCTATTTAGGTTTGAAATTCAACTCTTTATTTGACAGTGGAACTACTTTTTCAAAAATGCATGCTTTTGGTGAACGATTAATAATTCAGGTTCTGTTATGGAAGAGATTCTAAATCAGATTGTTCATAAAAAATTATCTTTTTTTAGGTGCATTGAAATAAGCTTTATTGGAATATCTTGAAATCTAGGCAAACAACTGGAGGCAGACGAGAAAAAGTCTTTTACTAGACTCTATAATACAAAATTCTGCAACAACTATTAGAGTATGTTTCCATTATTTTCAATGTTTGAAGGAGGCGGAAAAATAACAAAAGTTTTGGTTTTGGAGAAGAAAAAAATAAAATAATGGTCTTCACCCAGTTATGATTCTCTTATATTTAACATTAGTTTTTTTCGTTGAAAGAAGAAATTATGTTAACATTGCATATTATTTGAAAACTAATTTCAATCCTTGAAGAATTTATTGAATGAATAATGTTATAAAATATCAAAATTCTCAGCAGATACCATTAAAAATTAATAGTGTAGGAAATATTCATTTTCGTCTGATGTTACGAAATCGCTTCTCTTCTTACACGTTTACGAGGAATGTAGGTGGATAAACAAAAACTCGGTAATTACGAAACGAATATTCAATAAAGACTATTTCATGTTTGAAAAGTGGATCTGGCTTTCCTTCTATTTTATAGAATGTGAAATTATTGCTAAATTTTTTGATTGATTTGCCAAAAAAGCCAAAAAACTTGATCAAATATGTTTGGCGTACCTTTCATTTAGTTTTTTTCTGATCAGAAATAATTTTACATAAGAATTTAACAAAATGTGATTCGTATAAAATTGTAATCCAGCATCCTGAGGCTTGACGATACAAATATTTTCGAAAAATAGCCTCACACACTTTTCAGGAATTGAATTTTCTTTGCACAATCCTTCAGTTCCAAAAGAGTACACGAGGTCTACAAAACTACAATTAAAAAAAATTAAAAAACATGAAAGTTACAAAATTTGTATGGTTTCTACAAAAAATCTTATAACACCTTTAGATCAACGTTTGATCACAAAAATACGATACTTTGAAGATACCTGAAAATTTTCGAATTAGAAAAATTAAAAATTGAGATCATTTACATTCACTTTTGAAACTATTCAGCTTGGCTCGATTCAAACTGTTAATTGTTCAAACAAAAATTAAAGCCTCTGCAGGGATAAGGTTACAAAAAAAAATATGTTTCACTAGAATCGTTATTCAAATTGAAAGAATATATAATACTCTTTTATTTGCAACACTATTTTGTTTTTTTGACATTATGTACTACGATTCAGAACAGAATTCTTGGGCAGGGGTCTCTTCCCACATTATGTACATATTTTTCGATCAAACTGTCTTTCTTGATCCAACTTTATCTTCACCGATGCTTCCATTGTTGAAAAATCTGTTTCAATATCTGAGTTAGGTAAAACTGAAAGCGCTATTCAATTATACGGAAATGAGTTTGCTTTCTTTAATTTTAAGTTCTTAGTCGTCCGGGTTTTCTAAAATAAATAACAAAAATCTTGCAAACTTGATTGGTGAAGCTTGAATTGGGAGAGATATTATGTCTGTACCACTTGGACTATTGCAAAAATGTTTGTCAGGAATGAGGTGACGGCTAGTACATATACGAGTGCAAAATATTCAAGATCCATTCAGTTGAAATCCAAGAAATTCTTCAACAATCGTTTCTGTGTGTCAATACAAAAATGAAGATTTTCGTCTTAAGGGTTCCTCACTTTGAGACAATTCGAGCATATTGTTTTATAATTTTGTAGGCATTCCCCTCACTAAGTAATTATTCATTGGCCGAATGAGAAGTCATATTAATTGTTGTAAAATAATCTGATATAAAACCAATTTTAATCCAAACATCTTGAGTTCACTCTAGCATATTTTTATTATCGCTGACTTTAGTGTGGTTAAAATTTTCTGGATAAATTTTCATGCATATCACACCAAAATTTGTTCGAGATCACCAAAAAAGTAATGTGTTAAGGTTTTTTAATGATATTTAGATAGTCTGTAAGACCCGTGAAGTTTAACGGGTATTTCCCATAAGAAAAAAATGTGTACATTTTGTTCAGAATCGTCAATATTAGGTGAGTCAACTTGAAACTAAACAGTTCTCTTCACGATAAGCAATGGAATACAAATCAACATTTAATTTTCAAATATCATCCCCACAAGTCTGTTTTATAAGGTTAAAAAAAACCCATAAGTGAAAAATTGGATTTTGTGAGTTTCTGGAGCTAATTATGATTTTTTGCGGTCTTTTTATTGCATATTATATCTAGTACCTGAAATCCTACTTTCTAATGATAATTAGATGTTCACATAAGTTGAATTAACAATTTATCATTGTTTTTAGCAATTTGATCTCAAAATAGAGCTGGAAGTTCGCGGTTTTTCCAAATTTTGCAAGTTATTTCCAAGATAATAATCAATTAAATTTTACCGTAAATAATTTTTTCAACAATAAATTATCACTTATGATAATATTCTCTTACCTTAATACCTTATGTTAAAGTGATGCTTGAAAGTTGTGAAATTTTCTAAAATTTTCATCTTTCTGTGTTTTTTTAGTAAGAAACAAAAAATAAATACTAATTAATATATTAATTAAAACAAAAAGGCTACCAAGAATTACTTCACTAATTTTATTGTTTATTTATTACTTGTTTAGGAATATAAATGCAAAGCAATGTTAATCATTTGAGAAAAATCATCAACTTTCCAGCAACTATCTACGAGAAGATAGTTATGAACAATAATAAATTGTTGAAACAATTATGTTGGTTATGTGCGTTCAATATCACCTCATTAAGGACAAGGCTTACTAAAATTAGAAAATTTCAGAAAAAAATGCAACTATCTATTATTACTATAGGAGAAGATAATTATGAACAATCATAATTTGTGTAAGCAATTATTTTTGTTCAACTTGATTAATTTTTACCTCATTTGGAGTGAAAAGTGGACAAAAAGTTAAATATTTTCGAAAAAATCACAACTTTCTAGCATTATGTTGAGAGAATATTATTATAAATTGTAATAAATGATTCAAAAAATTATTTCTGTTGAACATGATTAATACCAGCTTGCCGCTGAATGAAAAGATAAATCCAAATTTTTTTTTTAATTCAAATTTAAATCTTTCTAGGTTAAAATATTATATATTACATGGTTCGTTGAAAATAAATTTTTTTTGTTGAAGATTCATCACTTTAGTAAAAAATTCATGTTTTTGGCTTAAGACTTGAAGATTTTGTTAAAAGTCCATTTTTTTAGAGAGAATTAATTTGGGAACTGTAAATGTAAATATTCTATTTTTTTTTGTATAAAATGGATATTTTTATTTAAAAGATTATCTTTTGTAGTTGAAAATTCTACTATTTGGTTAAAAATCCACGTATTTTGTTGGACATTCATTTTTGGTAAAAATTAATCTTCCTGGTTAAAAACTCATCTCTTTGTTTAAAAATTCACTCAATTGGGTGAATGTTGAACTCTTTTGTTAAATATATATTTTATTGTTCTTAAAGATTTATAATTTCAGTTGAAAATGTATCTTTTTGCGTTAAAAATTCAAAAACTTCTTTCAAAGTTGAAAAATAGTACTTTGTTAGAAATCCTGTTTTTTGTTGAAGATTCACCATTTTAGTTACAATTTCCTCTCATTGGTTCAGAATTCAAATATTTTGTTGAAAATTCGTTGTTTTTATGGTTGTTCGAGAATTAATTATCAAAAAAAGTCTTGTGATTACGAATATTTTGGTTATTATTTTTGAAACTCTTATCAGTTTTTGTTTAAACATTTTTTGGAACAATTTCTTTATTATCAAAAATTTTCTATAAAATCATTCTTAACACCTCTGAGCAAGAATACAATTTTTTTGTCTCTCGCAGTTTCTATGTAGTATAAGCTGTTTGCAATGTATAGCGTTATAAACAAATTATTGTGTTTTCAAAATGCTCAGAAAAATGTCAAACTCACACACTATCTATAATTAGTATTTGTATCTTTATAAGCTGCAATTACTCCAAAAACTTTTCCTCATATTTCGCGTCGTTTGACTCAAAATTTGAATTTTTAATTTTTTTCACAATGTTTTCGATAAATAAAACCAAACTGACCAGTCCTATAAAAAAATCCGATTATTTTTTCGAAAGTTATCGTGTTTACGGATGGACGGCCAAACAGACGGACAGACAGACAGACAGACGCCATCGCAAAAACTTGATTTTCAGCCTTAGGGTTTTCAAAATGTGAATATCCATTGCATGACTGGGGTCAAATTTCGGACAATTCTAATACTTTCTCAATCATAAATGATGAGAATGTAAAAATCGTCTGGACATTTTATTTGTTAATAAAAAGTCATCCAGGCCAACCAGTGTCACAATTTTTCCTAGAACCCTTACAAAACCTATCCCTATCATTATTAACATTTTTTATTCTTCATAAACTATCTTGCTTTATTGTTTATAACAATTTTCATAAATAAAAACCTCCAATTACCTGAATTGATTCAAATTTGTTTTTGATTTATCTTTGCCACAAGATAAAATTTTATTTTAGCAACATTTTCACGTACGACGAGCCATTATTTATTGACGGCTCTTTAGGCAATATATTTTTTATATACCCACGCTCCCTTAAACAATATCAATTTTCTATGAAAAACTATAAAAATATAGATCCGTTGAACATTTTGAAAATAGGAAACCGAATTCTGTCAAAAAATAGCGCCTGCCGACCCTGATGATGCATAATAAGTGCATAGCCCATTGATCCATAAATACGTCTTATTTTCTTTTGGGAAATGCGTGTAAAACTTCATGTTGCTTCCGGAACCTCTATATATAATTTTTTTTCTCAAGAAAAAAATGCGTTTATTTTTTATGAACAAATTTGACGGCGATATGAATGAAAATTGAAAAAAAAAATCCAATGCGTTCTTCGAGCACCCTATGGTACAATCATGAATATATCAATCTCTCGAATTTCTTAAAAAATATAGTTGCTGGTTTTCTCGTTTTGCTCAGCAGTACTGTCCATATTAAACTTTCAAATTAAATATGATGAATTGAATTTATTATTTGCACGATTGAACAATATAAAAAATACCTTATAGTTTTTAATGCTTGTAAACAGGCATATATAAATTAAATTGTTAATATTTTTACAGATATTCAAACTTAACACTTATTATACAAAATGCAATGCATATTGTATAGAAATATGACAAACAGCTACAATTTTCTGCAAAGTAAAACGTTTCTACTTTCTATCTTGTTTAAAGAAAAAACGATTAGCAAGGGCATATTTTTATATCGACCATTGACTGTGGGGTTCCCTGAAAAGTTTCATTAGCAAGCAATTCCTATATTATTTCTTTTTACAGCATCATCGAGTAAATCATCAGAGTCAGTGTCAATGCCAGGGTCATACTCTTCACCAAGTTCACTTCTGGCCCGTCACCGTCGAATAGGTTATTTAAAAACTGAAATACAATCTAGAACAAATATTACAGAATTTTGCCAAACTGTCCGGAGGAGGTTGGTTGCGCTAATCTCCGTCAGGTAGGTCGTGAGCCAATGATTAGTTGCGCCAAGACTCTTCAAGGGACGGATTAGGAGAATTAGAAGCTCAACTATGGGGTGGGGGTGGGGGGGCGGCTCTTTTAAGATAGATTGAGGTTTCAAATGAAGGAGCTAAATACAGACTCTTATTCAAAAGAGCAAACATTTTTACAGATACATAATAACATAGGATATTTGTTTTGGTCCATCCACATAATTCTTTATAATATATATAAACAATATATAACTTTCACACAACTTATGAGATATAAAAAAAAAATTCTATCACAGTGCAAGAGCTTCAAATTGTGACAAAAGTATTTGAGAAAATTTGAATATACTATGTAGTAAAAACATTATTTTTGTAAATATATGAAACATATACTCGAACGCTTCTAAGCTGGTGCGATACTGTGAAAAATATCTTCAAAGTGAACTTAAGAGTATAACAAAACGTTGATTATTTCGGATATTACGTACAATTTAAGAAAAAATTGAATTTACAAATATGGGATGACCAATTTTATCACTAAACATCACTGATGACATCACTTTAGGCAAATTAAGAGGAAAAACTATTCCTTCCTACCTACAAATGTCCACGCTAGGTATTTATTTATATAATCTGTCTATGGATTTGATGGAAAATATCGGAACACAAATTTTTATGATCGAGTATCACTTTGTCAATAAAAGCGAGTAATTCAAGCGAAAAAATGTACTATGAAAACGAAAAAGTCATAATATAGATTGTTTGTTGTTTTCATTTATTTATAACAACGGACTCTACCAAATGATATATTTTCGCTTTTAAACTTCCCTGCTTATCCAGTTCAGCGAGGCTGAACATAAGAAAAAAATTTCCACAAAATGAAAAAAACGAAAAAATCGACTTTTTTACGGTGTTTGCATTGACACGAATGTTTAATAAAACAAAATTTAAAACATTGGGCCTCCTGAATCTCCTAGAAACCAAATGATTAATTTCTTTAACAAAAAAAATTGCAAATCGGTCAAGACTTGCCTTCTACAAGTTGAGTTGTTTTGAACCTCGTCTTTTAATATACAATTCTTTTGCAATGTACTCTCTAAATCTAAATTAGTGAAATTTTACTTATTGCTAGTGAAATTCTACTACTTCAATTAGAGAAAATTGAGCAAGTCAACGTTAGTAGAAGATTGCTCATTCGATTAGTTGCAATATTCACATTCGATATAGTAAAATTATTATTTTCCTAAGGAAAATATACGAATTTGTTGAGGATTGTATCTTTTAATTTATATCTCTGTTTTCAAGTAATTCCGCTTCTTGTTTTTTCTCTTGAATCCGAACCGAATTTAACGAACCCAATTAGAAATTTCAACTATTTTTTGTTGAAAGTTCGCTCTGGAAATATGTTTTCCTTTCTCCATTCCGTCCCGGAAATGAACATGCAGAGCTCATTTTTGTTGCAACTCAAAACTTCACCAATTTTGGCGTGCTTTTCAGGGTCGGCGTTTCTCACTGCATGGAAATTGTTCATGATTTGAATATATTTAGAAAAGTATTTGATAAATGTAACATTTATTGATGAAGCATGTTTATTTTTACTATTTTATAGTAGCAAGTGAAATTTAAATTAATGAAAATGGGATAAAAGTCCAGAAAATTGATTTTAAGATTACCGGAATAAGGTATCGATTACTAAACAGTAGGGTAATCGCTTTTGTCAATTTTATTTAGGATCGTGAATGTTTGATGAATTGAGTTGAAATTCAACACTTCTCTTCAAAATTAGGCATAGAATATGAATTGAAAGTCAGTTTTCAAATATCACCCCCATAATTTTGTCTTATGGGTCCCGGTAAAACCCCGCATTTGAAAAATTTTGCTTGGCGAGTTCTGAGCGCTAATTATTATTTTTACAGTGTTTCAAATGAAATTAGTTCTACTGCATGAAGTGTTACTTCTTTCAATTAATTTCATAATTTATTAATATAATTTATTGAATTATAGTTTGGCCGTAATCAATTTAAATTAATAATCATCATCGTTTGAACAATTCATTATGGTTGATAATTATCTTCTTCTACAGTAATCCTGGAATTTTGCGGGGTTTTCTGTAATTTGCAGCTTTTATTGTACTTCCTATTTGAAAACAAAAAATAAATATTAAATAAAATAATAATTCAAACAAAAAGACTCTCAATAACTACTTTAAGTCAAATTATAATTCAATATGATCCCCATAGAAAATTCGAAGTATATTTCAAATATCTGTTTTTTTTTTCAAATACATTCACAAAAAATTGATGACATTATTTGAAAATGATTCTCGCTGATGTTTATTTATCATTTGTTCATAATAAATAAAAATTCAAGGCAAAGTTCAACATTTCAGAAGAAACCACAGCTTTCGAATAATAATCAAGAAGATAGTTATAAACACTATTAAATTGTTTAAACATTTATTTTTGCTAAATTGCACTAATTATTGCCTCACTTTAGGTGAAAAGTGGACAAAAACTTGAAATTTACAGAAAAACCTGCAACTTTCCAGCAATATTCAAAGAGAATATTAATCAAAATAATAATACATTGTTGAAATAACTATGTTTTATAACTTGAATTGTCACGTTCCTTTTATTGGAAATCGGACAAGAAATGGAAAATGTTTGTAAAAAATGCAACTTTCTAGCATTATGCTGACATGATATTATTATAAATAACGATAAATTTATTGAATCAATTATTTCTGTTACATTTATTTGATAACTGCCTTGCCCTAACTGAAGAGGTAAAAACAGATTAAAAAATATAGAAAAACCACGAATTTTCATTAAAAAAAGTAGTTTTTTTATCTGTAAGAAACAATTTGTATTCAGAAATCTGCAAAAAAAATCATGATTAGCTCCGGAAACTCGCGAAACCCTATTTTTCACTTTTGCGCTTCTTTGGAGACCCTATGAGATATAGTTATGGGTCTTATATTCAAAAAGTAATTCTTCAGTTGTATTCTATGGCTAAATATAAAAAGAAATGTTCAGTTTCAACTCGATTCCCTTAATATTGACGATTCCAATAAAAATAAAAATAAGCTTCTTTTTGCTGGGGAAAAAGTCTTGAACTTCATAGGGCCTACAGAACCTCTAAATATCATATTGAAAAAAAAATCTATCCATATTAAACCTAAAAATTAAATAGGTAAAATTAAATTTTTAATTTGCATGATGAAACAATATAAAAAATACCTAAGATTTGTTAATGCTGTTCATTGAACTTGAACATGTTTTTTATAATATTAAACTGCTTTTTGATATTTCGAACATTCGTGGCGAGTGAAGTGCATAAGAATTTTTAACGTCAAATTTGATGCTTCCAAAAGATTCAGGATAAAGCCGTAACTGGACGTTCAGCTATCAATTTGTTGTCAACGTGTCGATTCAAACTTAAAACGTGCAACAAATTTCAGCATTTATTGATAATGCCGAAAGTAACGAAAAGTGGGATATTGGTTTCTGAATTCACTTTAATGCTTGAAATCTTACAATTCAGTGTGACAATGTGCCGTGTCCTTAGCCTTTCGTGCTTCAAAAATTATATTGTCAATGTGCATTGTTTTTGCATATCAAATTATGTCTCGTTCACGTCACTCTCCACTAAGAACAAAAAATGCTTCCAGAATTCATGTATTTTATGTAAATTTTCAGGTTTTATAAGTTCCAATTAATTTCATAATTTCCAGTCCTTCATAAGAGAGAGACTGGAATAAGTAGGAAAAGGACAACAAATATAGAAAATGTAGGATAATCAAATCGACCCCCTAAGATGGCCAGGTCGCGTGTACGTGAAGATTAAGTCGATCAATATGAGATGACCAAATCGCCCCTCTATGATGAGCGATGCGACCCTTTATAGTGATCAGTTCGAGATGACACCAAGTCGAAAGTCTCAGGTGATTGGTTTGAACCTCTTATTTTAACCTTCTAGAGGTAGTCGCTTTAGCTATCTTCAAGAGCTATCCTATAGTTGACCCTGCAATATAGTCGGCCTGCACATCTAGATGGCCTAACTGATTTCATTTTTCTTCGTGTAGTACTTTTTTTTTATGTAAAAAGCAATTTGTATATATAAATCCGAAAAAATGTCATAATTAGCGGCGGAAACTCATCAAACCCAATATTTCACTCATGGTATTTTTTTGGGACCCTATTAAACAGACTACGGGGGTGATATTAAAAATAATGAATCGCTTGTGTTGTATAGCTATTATTATGAAAAGAAGTGTACAGTTTCAACTCGATTCACCTAATATTGACGACTCCTTATAAAATTTACAAAAGGGTCTTTTTTTCTTTTGGAAATTACGTATTATGAGGTTCATGGGGTTTGCGGGACTTTCGGAAGATGCCGTTATTATAAAAAATTTAATTCATATTGTAATAAAAAATGACAAACACCAATTTTATGTCCATAATCATTATCTCTGATATCCCCTTTTCAAAAGGAAATATCTATTTTTTCAAATCTTTTGTTTCTCTTCATATTTCTTGATTCACTTTTAGAGAGTTTCTTCAATCATTTCAATCCGATGACTGGTTTTCTCACTGACACCAATTTAAGACCAAAATCAATATAATATTTTGCCTCATTTTGCAGAAGTTTAATTACTAGAAATGTTGAAAGTATTGCAAGTATTGCGAATTCCAAAGCTTATATGTGGAAACATAGGTTCACAGTTTTCGCAATAAAACTAAAATGTATGAAATCGGCATCCGATCGCGTGCGCATTATTTCGTGAAACAGTTTGGACAGGGATAGAATGAAAATTCAACTGCACGGAAAAGAATGGATGTTTAAACGTGATATCTAGATCTTCAGAGTTAACATATTTTATGTTGAACTATAGGTCAGCAATCTAGATGTTCAAACTTAGTATCTGTAAATATTAGGAAGTGAGATGTTACTTTGTAACATTCAAAGTGTTCAACTAAAATATCCGAAATATTCCATGCATGGTTATGTCAAATAACGGCTGTAAATATTTAAGAAATTTACTTATTTCTGAGTATTCAAGGAATTAATGCTCATTTGTGAATTTCAAAATAAACTCGAATGTTTGTACGTGAACAAAAAACAGATAAAGGGTATGAAATGTCGATCAGATGATACATTCAGTCAAGTTGAGATTATGTTTAATATTTGTATTTCAAAATAAAAAATAAAAACGAGGCAAGTAAGCTGAGAACGAATGATCTGTAATCTGAATCATTGTTCCGTCGTGTAGACAGACAGAAGTCGTTATCCAATATTGACTAGGGATAGTTAATTTTGATTCTTTGAAAATGTTCCAAAATTGTAATATCGAAATTATATTGCCGTCAAATATAGTCGTGAAGATCCAATGTGCGATGAGCATGCGCTTGAATAATTTTAACATCTAAATGTGTTTTAGTTTAACATTAAAATATTTTTACGCCTAACATCTCAAAAAGATAGTAGATGTTTGGTCTGCATGTATTTAATTTATATTAATAAATTAAATTATGTATCTGCATATTAGGCGGTAAGATCTTACCCTTCGAACATGTACATTTAAACATCAATTTTTCTCCGTGTGTATATATTCTATTTGGACCAGTAAACAATTTTCGGGAGTCAGAAATAAAATTCAAAATTCAATTTCTGGGATGATTACTAGTATGTAGACTCGTGATTCAGTATAATTGAGTATTCATAAGATAATGCATTTTTTAATATTTAAAATATCTATTAACTGTCTTTTTCTTACTTTATCAGATAGACCTTATACCCCTATCTCTCTCAGTTATCGCAATATGGACATAATAATGCTTAACGAGGTTTTCATTGGAATTTATGAATCAGCTACCAAGGATATATATGAAATAGACGCACATTCTCATAACGGCGATTTGAAAGTCTTCATATTTTTAATATTCCATCAGTAAAATACTAGAATATTACGATTTTATGAGCCAACGACCTCATCACTGATTTATTACAAATTTCCATAATTTCAGTACTCGCAAACGGTTCGAAGAAGGAAATAGATATTGCACACGATCTTTCAGGTCAAATTAAAAATTGATATGTTAATTTTACAGATTCTACTGAATTTAGTTTGCTATTTTTGGATGTATTATAAAATGTTTGCATGGTGTTTATTTTTTAACGTTAGATCGTTAGTCAGAATCATCATTTCAGGTGAAAATAAATCTATCTTTAAAAATTGAAATATTTTGTTAAAAATTTGTTTTTGCAGGTATTTTACCTGTTTTGGTTTCGAAACCAAGTGAATATATTTGCTTAAAGCCTGTTTCTCAACATCTGAAAAATATTTCTTGAGAGTATTAATTTTTATTTGGTCACAGATGCTAAGAATGATTTTATACTATTTTTCTTTCTTAATTTAAAAATGTCTAATACAATTTTTCCAAGCAATTTTTCGGATGTGTGTGTAGCTTTTTGTGTGTTTTTGGATGTTTGAGTGAGTGTGGATGTCACACTTTTTGTGAACACTGTAACTTGAGAACGGTGTAAAATAAATCAATGAAATTTGGAGGACTTATTTTCACCACTCATGTCTTGAAACTGACTTGAGGATTTCTGAAAATATTTATTGCAGTTTTTTTTGCACTCTATAATATTTCGAAAATCGGGGTTTCATATTTAAACTTTTTTTATTAACATAATTCAAAGTTGATGCAAGAATATAAGACGTTCGTTGGTTCGTAACGAATCGATTGATTTATAATATTGATACATTTCATCAAATAGTAGGAAAGTTGTGGTGTTTTATATATTTTTCAAATCGATTTTTATAGTAAAAATTATGTCATTCACATGATTTGAATTTTATGCGAGAATAGAGAAGTTGTGTGCATTCGGGACGAATTTTGTCGACCTACAGTATTAATACATTTTATTGAAGAGTAATGAAGCTATAGTAATGCCTCATATTAAAAAAAAAACTGTTTTTCATTGAGATAATTTAAAGTTCATGCATGAATGGAAAAGACTTTTTTAACATAAATGTTCGAATAAAATAATTCTGACAATTTAAGTAAAAAAATCATAAAGCTGGGAAAGGGATAGGGTGCGACAAAACTGTTCTCTTCCATTTTTCAGTTAGAAAAATTACCATTTCACATATGAAATTTGATTTGTCTGATTTGCCAATATATTTCAAAAATTGTTTGTATTATTTTATTGTTCTGTATTGAAAAAAAAATTTATTATAATTTGATTAAAATGAAAACTTTAGCTTGTTTTTTATTTAAAAAATTACTAATGCTTCCTTTATGAGGGAGCAAATAAATTTGCTAAAGAGGAGCAAAGTGCTCTTGAAATGAGCACCATATAATTATAAATATAAAGTGGAAACATTCGAGATCGAATTCACAGCTAGTTTTGATAATAATGATTAATTTTCTACCAAAAATTGAAGAGAGAAAGTTTCAATTGAAAAATTAATTTTATCAAGAAAATAAACTAATTTTCGACAAAATATTCAAATTTCAAACCAAATATATGAATTTTTGACTAAAATGATGATTTTTCAAGGATGATCACATGATTAGAAAAAAAAGTTTTCGACAAAGTAGTTGAATTTTCAACTGGAAAGCTGAATTTTTAACCAAGAAGATTATTTGTCCACCAAGATAGAAGAATTTTTAACAAACCTTACATTTTGAGTTAAAAAAATTCATTCTCAACAAAAGAACGCATTTTCAATTAAATATTCAAATTTCCAACCCAAAATTATCTGTTTTTAAGTGAAAGGATTTATCTGTCACATTCTCAACGAAAAACGTAATAGTTGATATTCCAACCAAGAAAAATTTAAATTTAAATAAAAAGCGTTTGAAACTATCCAAAAGATTCCAATTTCCAATAAAATGGTTAGGTTTTCAAACAGAGTAATAAAGTTTTGATACAAAAAATTAATTCCCCATAAAAAATGTAATAGTTAATATATATTATATTCTTTTTAAAAATTTCCTGACTTCACATGTACGAGAAAGTGGTCAATTGGCTGCAAAAAGGGTTTTAGGTGAAAGTGTTTTAAATCGAAAATGTTGTTTATAAAAAAGTCATATGTTTTTTCAGGATCATTTCTTCTCTAGAGTACGCAGTTCAGTTAGAAAAGTTGAAATGTCATTTTATTGATATTCAAGTGGTCTACTGGCCAAAAAAATGGTTTTAGGCAAAAGTGTTATCAACAAAAAATGTTGTTCAGAAGAAAGTAAAATATTTGTGTCACATTTATTTTTTCACTTGAACCCTCAGTTCAGTTAAAAAACTGAAAACTGCCATTTTCCTTACATCTAAGTGATGCATTTTTCGAAAGAAGTTTTGGAGACAAGAAATTTCTTATTAAAAAATATTCTTTGCAAAAAAATGAAATATGCTCATTATATTTATTTTTTTACTGGAGCGCATAGTTCAAGAGAGAAAATGAAAGAAAAAACACGTTTTTCATCTTCAATCAACTTGAGCGATCTGAGATACTTTTTTTCGGAAAATAAAGAATGCGGGAAAAATTTTTCTCATTGGAGATAAATCTCAGGGGGTAAGACCCAATGAATTCATATAAGTTATATTATTTGAGTGTCGTATCTGAGCCGATTCAATAAATTTTCAAAGTCTCACCCTGTACTATATTTTCTTAAAACAAAAAAATTACCACGTGTTTTTTCATTTAGCGAACCTAGAACTTCAAACGTCTTGCAGGAGCTCAAGAAAATTTTATATTGAAAAAAAAAACGAAAAAAAGGTGGCCTTTTTTTTGTCTAACTGTACAAATGTATTGGCTAAGACATTCAAGAAAAAAAATATTGCATTTTGAATTGGCACCCTAGTGTCCATCCTATTCAAAAAATGTTATTATACATTTTATCGCAACTTGTTTCGTTTCTACATAAATTCAATTTCTTTATTTTCAACGTTATTTTTTATGAATTGAAATGAAAATACTCATACTAGTGTCAAGTGGTTCAAAGCAAATTTGTAGAAATAATTAAGACGAAAAATTTTGTGAAATAAAAATTTATTGTAGCTTGTGTCGATTTTCCAAAAAGTGAATATTTAGTTTTTGATGAATTTTTATAACAAGAGTTAATCACAAATTTGTAAGTTTTTTTGGATCAACAACTTTTGTCTTTTTACTTCTTTGTTTCTCTTGTGACATTTTTTCAAAAAATGAGATTTTTTTATTTTTATTTGTGTTTTTTACGATTGCAAAAAAACTACTTTCCCTTTTTATAAATCATGAATGACAAATTTGTTCATCCACTATGAGTGTACAAGTTTGCCTATTATTTTTTGTTCTTTCCTTATATCTTCTTTAGAAAAATAATTTGTTCTCATTTTCAATGTTATTTTTTACGAATAAAACAAAAACTAAGGGTTCCATCAAAAAATTGTTGGAGAAAAATTTCTACCTGTTTTTTGTATGAGCAACTTTTGTCAATTCTCTTTTTCCCATAGCTTGTGTCGTTTGTCCACAAATTTGATGTTGTTATTCCTAATGTTGTTTTCCACGAATATATCAAAGACTACGTGTACTATATAAAAGTGATTGATAACAAATTTGCAGATCTTTTTTGAGTGCACAATTATTGTCTTTTCATATTTTTTTCAATGTTCCATTATTTTTTGTGCGATCAAAATTTGAATTTTCGATTTTTCGAAAAAAATCAAAAAGTTGTTATGATAATCTTGTAGGGCTCTCAAAAAGAAACGTTTTTTGTCTAATTGACTTTTTTTTCATAGCATGCGTTGCTCGGCTTAAAATATTAATTTTCGTCTGTTTTTTGGGATTTTGAAAATGCTATAACTCTGATAATTTTCATTTTATCGACAAATTTCAAGTGAATAAATTGTTTGTATTTTGGAGTACTACTAATAACCGTGCATGGAATTTTCAAATTTTGAAAAAAGTGGTCTTAAAAATTTTCAAAATGTGTTCACTTTCTGAATTTTGATCCAAAATAGCTAATTAACGAACTCGTTCTTTCTTTTTAGGCCTTTAAAAGTGTGCCAAAGCACAATCTAATCTGATCAATCTTTCCAAAGTTATCGTATTTACACGATACTACAGACAGACAGACAGAAGGACAGACAGACTTCGTGAAAACCGTTTTTTCTGACTCAGGGGGCCTGAAAACGTCGACATTTGATTCAATCTGAAACAGCCATTTTTCACATAAAACCAATACCTTCTCATTGAGATTTATATATATATATATATTTATATGTTTATGATTGAGAAAGTATTAGAATCGAAGCCGAAACCCAAGTTTTTGCGATGGTGTCTGTCTGTCTGTATGTCCGTTCATCCGTCCATAAACGCGATAACTCTCGAAAAAATCAACGGATCAAATCGAGCTTTGGAACACTTTTTTGAGACTTAAAAGAAAGGACGAGTTTGTTAAGCAGTATTTCTTAACCAACGGTTATGGTTTTATCCATAGAAAATGCTATCCAAAAATCGAATACACCAATTTTATGCCAAAGGACGACAGATACGTGAAAAAAGTTCGAGAGAAGAATAAAAAGTTTTCAAAATATCTACAATTTTCCTTTCAACTATCTTTTTTATAAGACTTGTCTTTTTGGTTCTATGAATAGAAAATGAATAGGTAGAAATTTTTCATTTTGAGACAATCGAGGATAGATACTTAAAAAAGTTCAAATGATGAATTTTAGCTTTTAAAAAGGCCCATAATTTTTTCTCAAGCATTTTCCGATATGACTTGCTATTTTAGTTTAATTTATCGCAAATACTATGAAAGAATAGAAAATTCAAATTTTAAGGCAAACGACGTGAAATACAGGGAAAAGTTTTACGGAGCAATTACAGCTTTCAAAAAGTCCTACAAAATTTCCTCTAATTATTATTTGATAGAATGACTTATCATTTTGATTTTAATTAGCAAAAATTCAAATTTCGAACCAAACGATGTGAGATACGGGAAAAAGTTACAGAGAGAAATGGCAGCATTTAAAAAGTCACTGCAAAATTTGTTAAAACAATTTTATTATGGGGCTTGTCATTTTGGTTTTATTTATCAAAAATACTATGAAAAAATAGGAAATTCTAGTTTCGAGACAAAAGGCGCGAAATATGAGGGAACGTTTTTGGAGGAAATTCAGCTTTCAAAAATCCCTACACAAAGGGATTTTTTAATTGACTTTTTACAGGCTTGTGCTTATAAATGATGAAATAATTTTTGTAATTGAAATATTTTATTATTATGATCCTTTTTTAAAAATAAAAATTGGAATGTTTGAACAAGATAAAAAAGATCAAGATAAAAAGTATTTAATCCAATAATTAAAAATTAATTCAGTACGCGCCGGGCGCATATGAAGCAGGGTCTCTTAAGTCTTTCAAAAAATTAATGAAGTCTTAATAGAATATCAATCAAATTGAAAAAATAAAGTTAATGACGGATGGATGGCTACGAGACCCTAAACATTGAAAACAAATTTACTTTTGCTGTTCAAGAATAATTAACAGAAAAAATATGTATAACTGTAGACGTAACAGGAAATTTCCAAACTACCAGTATTATTATTATTATTATTTCGAGGATGAAGTCAGTTTAAAAGCTGATAAAAATACACCCTCCTTGTACGTTGGCCCTCCATCCAAGCATAACCGAAGCAAGCGCTGCTTAACTTTGGTGATCGAACGAGAAGCCTTAAACAATTCCATGTATTATTTGTATAACTTTCATGTATCATAGTATATAGAAGAGTTTGAGAAAATTGTATATAAATTCTAATTCTGATTTCGTAATTTCTTAAACATTGTTTTCTGGGTATGCAAGAATTCTTTGAATTGTCACCAATTTCTCGTTCCAAATTCAGGATCTGGAAAAATTTAGAAAAAAAATTTACAATTCTATTAATCCAACAACTTTTGAAAATAATTGATTTATTTTTCATGTAATTTATTCACGTTAATAATTTACGAAGGTGTTCAAAATTTCTAGAATGACTGAAATTTTGTCTATTCTTTTTCTATGTAATGTGCACGACGTTTTTTTATTTGTTCAAGTAACTTTTAGTTGGTTCTGAATAAGAAAATTGATTATAGTAAAGATTTCTAGATAAGGGTACAACATTAAATTTTGTGAAATTTAAGATAATTCAAATATTCCTAAAACAGTTTAATGCAGTTCCTTTTGCATTTAACATTATGAAATTACTGGATTTTGTAATTAGGAGCTTCATATACGCATTATCATATTGCGTGTGCATGTTATGTGTAAATGAGTGTATATAAAAAGTAGATTCTATATTAAATGAACAACACAACTCCTAATAAGATTGAGTAATTACATCGTAAAAATATCTGCAGTATAAAGTCGTTAAAAGTCGAAACACTTAAATTATTCTTTCACTTTCTACCATCCGAATTATTTATTTATCTGTATTTATTGACTCTAATATTTTGTTTGATTGTTTTATCAAATAAAGATATCGTCGGATTTAATGAAATATAATTATTCCTAATTCAAGAAGGGGGAAAGTTAACTAAAGAAAGAGAAACTAATTAGAGAGGATACGGTTCTTTGATATGTTAATGATGATAATGTTTTTTTTTTTAATTAGCTAATTTTGTATTGCATATTGTTTGAGCGTGTGGATTAAATAAGGATATAATTATAAATAAAATAAAATTTTGGTTATTTGCTCGATTCAATAAGATTTCTAATTGCTGATTTATTTCGTAATTTATCCTGCATCCGTAATAATGCTTTCACTAGCTTGCGCTTCTTCCTCATCCTCATTCGTTCATTAGTTCATTAGCGCAACTGATGAAAGTAATTGAATGTTCAGGAATTATTCAAATTTCTTCTATTCGTCCTAAGAAAAATATCAACAACAAAAAATTTCGCGACAATTTTTAACTATGAACAGTTAATAGAAAATTTCTAAAAATTAGTTTCACAAGTTTAGTCCTCTCAATTGAAAAGTGTACCATGTTACTCTAGTTAGTATTTAAAATAAGAAAAATGTTCCAAGTGTGAATAAAAAAAATTTGTATTATTTCCCAATTAAAAAAAAAATTGTAGATGAATATCAGGAAAATTACTCATTTACAACTCTTTTCCTTTATTTGCAACAAGTAGCGTCACAGTCAAGGAATTCGCTTGACAAACTCGACCTTAGCCGAATGCCGCTTGCCTCTTTACTGCTCTTTTTTCTTCCACTGTTCAAGATTCAAAGCCAAGAAAAATCGCTAGATTGCCCAATCACAGGTTCTTCGATTCTAGGGCCATAGGTCCAGTTTTCCGAAAAAGGCGATCACACGCAGTGACCATTGGGACACCAGCCATCTGAATTCAGATCATGCCAAGGTGGCCTTTTCTTAATGACCGCAGCTCAACCTTCATCTTTGCGGTTATCCGTCTCATTCGGAAGATAAGACCATTAGGAACTTCGGGAGTATCGGAAGAATCAAGGTCTCTCTTGATTGCAGACATGAAATCAGTGATCATCAGACAGAGACCCGGGCGACAAAAGTCTAGTTTCCGATTGGTATAGCACTCACGCATTGGGGGTTCGAAAGGGTCCTTCGTCGAAGGTGAAAGGGGTCCGTATTACGATTCAAGTCGCTCGTGTTCTCAACTGGCCCCCGCCTGAGTCTACCTCCCTAGCCATAGGCAGGGCTTCAGTATAAAAGCATACTCGTTTCCCCTCATAGTCGTAGTACAATTCAGTGTATCACACCAGAAACATCATGAAACTCATCGTAAGTTTCTGCAGGTTTCGATACACTCAGTTAATAGATTTTCCTCCCCAGGAAAACTTATTTTTCATGCATACTTATGCCATTCATTTGTTAAATTTGCCATAACTTTTTCGAAATGTTACCTCTGCTAGATTGATGGTTTTTCATATACTCAAGATTTTGATTTCAAACTAAAAATTATCCGGAGACTTGTAAACCTTCCAATACTTTTTCTAGTGTTAAAATTTTCTTTATATAGTATTTTTCGTGTTGTAACTTTCATACAATAAAAACTTTGGATCGAAAAAACACCTAATTTGAAGGTATCAATTTGATATGCAACAGCATGATCCAAACATTTAAAAGTCTTTTCTTTCTCTATATTGATACAAATTTTCGTATCATTTGAATACCGTTGCTGCAAAAATGATACATTCAGATTTACTGTGAACGTTTTTGAGATATAAATAATCAAAAATATTTTCAGGTTGCTCTCGTTGTCGTCGTCTTGGCCGCCGCTTCCGTCGAAGCTGTAAGTATTGCAATCTTATATCTTAATATAAATTCCAGAAAAAAAAATAAGGCAGAAAATTTCTCATTCCACTCTACCTCGAAATGAGATTAGCTCTCAGTATTACGTTTCCTGATTATTGAGTTACGTAAACTGCATCAATTCCATTGAAGACTGGATACTAATAGACTCTTCATTTCTATTCATATCGCATAATCTTTTCATAATCGACTTTCTTCTGGTATATCTAAAACTACATAGATCTCTCTCTTTCTGTCTTCAGTCATAAAATCTTCATCTAAACTACGCATCTACATTTTCAACTACTAAATCTAGGAATAGTCATAAAATTTTGCAGTAATTATCTTTCATTCCTTCTTTCGTTGGTTTTTAACGATGCAGTTACAGCAACTGCTGTAACTGTTATGATCTATTACGAGAATCAGCCATGGATTCTCGCCTCTGAGGTGTCTTGTCTATCTTTCCGGTAATATCTCTCCGACAACGTAACAACGCATAATAGCACTCTCGCTTTTATGCCCTCTTCGCGGTTCTTGAATCTTTCTCTACAATCTCCTCAACGCTCGAGAAAACGAGAAACGAGTAACTCCTGCAAGAATGGAATAACCAGTGAACGAGACTCTGAAGTGCTTGGGCCACATTTAACCCTTGAGGACTCGAAGGTATTAAGTTTTTGTTGTTGTTTTTGTTGAAACAACTAGGCTCCTGGGGTCTGGCAAGATCCTTGGCAACAACAAAGTAATCCATGGCAGCAACAAAGTAATCCCTGGCAACAACAAAGCAACCCCTGGCAGCAACAAAGTAACCCCTGGCAACAAAATAATCTCTGGCAACCAGCTGTACAGAAGGTAAAACGCTGATCAATTTTGCGACGTTCAGGCAATAACAAGGACAATCATCCTGCCTGACGGACTCCAGCGGATTCATTTCGGAGTTTTCTCCTTATAAGATTCTTAGTTCATTTTTCTGTGAAGTATTAGTTTCTTCTCTAGTATCTCATATTCTCCACAGAACTGAGATATGGAAAATGTCTTTGCCTCCACATTAGTCAATTCTCTAAGCCTGATTATTGTTGGACCTAGAGACTGAATTCACTCTTCAATAACCAACCTCTGTTCATTATGATCAACATATGCATTTCTGTATTATAATTCAAAAGATGAATCTTAAGGCTGCAAATAATTAACAAGTATTCTTTTTGCAGGGTCACCATGAACCACACTACGTCCACGCCATCCAGGTTCAACAACCACACCCAATCCCACCTCTTCATCCAGAACCCCTTCATCTGAAGGTTCATGACCATCCAAACAGAATCCATTACAAAGTTCCCCATGTTCCCCATCCCCACCTCATCGGATACGAAGCTCATGTTGCTGAACCCGAAATCAAGGTCGTCAAGCACGGATGGTAAATAAAGATGTTCTAAGGTATCATCTTAACAACTGGTCCCCGTTGGTTCTTGCCGGTCGAATCACATCGCATTTGGATAAAAGAAAGCGGAGGTCGAGTCCCCCACTAGGGAGTGCAACAATTGGATCTTTTCCAAGGACGCTGTACGCAGAGCTTGATTATGGTGTTTCGGAAAATGGGCGAATAAAATTTAGAGTTAAAAATGCAATCAGGGCGCATCATTGGCACAGCCGTCAGACCACCCGGACCACAGACCAGGCATCTGAAAAAAAATCTACAAAAAAATTTACATTATTGTATTACACCACGTCACATACCCCACATCACCCCTCGTCCCAACTTCCTTAAAAACACAGTGTTTCTTTCTGTGCGGCATGTGATACTGAAGAAGACATCATCACATATGAGCCACTGTATATTTTTTTCTGTTCTTCTGCAAAACATTCCACCCACCAATTCCCCCCTCGAACCATACTTTTATTTATTTTCTAATAAAAGTTATTAGTCTTGTGATAAATCTGGATTATTCTTTATTTCCTTCCCTCAGAATTTAACTCTACTGCTATCGTTTTGACTTGAATATTGACTGTTATTAAATATATATTAAAAATACGATAAACATAGTAGAAGAGTTTAATTAGTTATAAGTTATTGCAACAAAGTATAATAAATAATAATGGTACATCGAATCAAATCTATTTCTTTTTCAATTTAAATACGATGTCAAATATTGACCAATGCTGACGATAGGTTTGAAATTTGAAAGTACCTTCTTATATTTTCAAGTATAAAACTTTTTAGATATATATTTCATCGCTAATTAAAAATATAGTGTCTAAAAATTTAGTATCAAAGGAAGTATTCTTACAGAAGACTTATAACACAAATTCATATATTTAATTTATTTTGTAATGAAATAAAAATATTATTAAGCTTAAGGCTTGTTACATCACTTCTTAATTGTCGAACGATTTAACCCAATATGGTAAACAATTGTTATGTAAAAGCCTGGTGCAAAAATATTTTTATGTTATCCGCATTTAAAATTCTTACTAAATTCTACGAATTACATAAGATAGTAATAGAGATAACTATTAGAGGGCTGTTTATATTAACTGCTTGAGTATATTTTGTTGAGCATTGCAGCAGTTTATCTTGCTGATTTCGCATGGATGTTTTTTTGCTGCGCATTACACGCGTCGTGAATTTTTTTTTGCCAAGGAGTCTTCAACGTGAAATTTATTGCTGAACGGTGGTTAGTTGGATCGAAAGATCGGGCACTGCATTTTCCCAGCACGATTCGCGACACGTAAATTATATTCTTGAACTGATCGGCGAGTGTGATTGAGGAAAACGTGTCATGATGGATCGACCTGAAATAATGGAGTGTTTTTTATTGTTTGCAGTTACATGATTGCATGTTTGATATTGTATTTGCGGCTTATTATTTTCCCAAGGGTTTATTCTTTTTACATTTTACATTTTTCTACGCAATAGGGAATTCAATATTATTCATTGATAGCAAAAAGAGGGCATAGCGTGCTTACACGTCTCTTATTTTTATTGCCTAATTATCAAATTAAAATATATGATATATTTCAAAGTACTATAAAATATAATTAATAAGCATAAATTATATTGAATAATAAAACAGGTACATCGGCTTAGATATAATTGTAATTTTATTGTAATTTTCATTATTATTTTTATTGGCTTGCAGATTTCTTATGCCTCTTATTCCCCACACTGATAAGCATTTTGAAGATTTACAATTGAAAATTCGCCAACTTCTTTAGTTTTAAACGTTAATAATTTGTAGTCATACAATTTTCAGATTCTTTTTTGAATAGACCTTGAAGATTTACAGTTCAAGATCCTTACATTTTTAATTTGTATAATTTTACATGATGTAATGTTTAATGTTCTTGTTAAACAGTCCAATTCTGAACATTACGATTGAAAACTCTTTAATTTTAAAAATGTATAATTAAAACTTTTCGAATTTTGATCATTTTGTAGATCAAAAGTGAGTTTTCTATTCTAACTCTTCTAAATTAAAGAAATTTCGAATGTAAATAATCAAAATTTTCGCTTTTCAAATTGTAAAACTAATGATTCCAAATTAAAAGAATGTTGCGTGTAAATGATTAAAATTACAGAATTTTTCATTTTGAAACGTAAAACTAGCATAATTTTTAATTGTAAATTGTCAAAATTAAGAACTCTTGAATTTTAAAGATTTGCAATTTTAAGTTCTACAATTTTAAAGGGTTACACTTAAAAACTCTTAAATTTTATAGATGTATAAATAAAAATACTTGAATATTGATGATTTTGGAAATCTAAAGTCAAGTTTTCTATTCAAAATCTTTCAAACTGATTAAACTTTTAATGTAAATCATAAAAATTGCAGAATTCTTTATTTTAATCTAGAAATTTATATAATTTTCAATAGTAAATTGCCAAAATAAAAAACTCTTGAATATTAGAGTTGTACAAATAAAAATTCTAATTTGAAAGATTTGCAGAAATTAAAAATAAATTACACAAGTTTGTCAAAATTAAAAACTTTTTAATTTTAATGATTTGCATTTGAAAACTCTTTGAATTTAAATATATAAATTTATCATAAAATGTCAAAGTACTGCTCCGGAATATCAATGGAAAAGTAACTGGAAAAATTTCCCAGTAAAAGTCCCTCAAACTTGAAAATATTGCTTAAACTTTGCATTTGTTCACATTATTTAATAATAACAATGATGAATATACTTGCACTCATTTTTTATAATGCTTTTACATTATATAAAAATCGGACCACGGATAAAAGTTACTTTATAAATATTCAAAATCATTACAAAATCTCAGACTGCCGCTTATAACAATGCAATTGTTGATCACAAATTACTTATATATTAAAAACTCTCAATTACTATTGTTAATGCATTTCCAATGCATTTAAAACTTGAACCATACATAAACAGTAGGATATACAAACATAATACTGTCGAATAAACTGATTAATTTTCTTTGGTTTTCATTTAATTATTTATAAAATTTTATTTCTGAACTTTCATGTAGGTAATGATTATGTCCCAATAGAATGACATTATTAAATTCGATAAATTGAATGCCATTCTTACATTCGGCGCTATTAAGACGGTTTATTATGGCGCTGAGTAGAAGTGAAACCCAGGAGGAAAAATTATATATAGTTTATATATAGTGTGAATTATTATATAAAATATTCATTTGTTTTATACAAAAAATGTATGAAAGAAATGAATATTATATATAATACTTCACACTATGCATAAACTATATATAATTTTTCCGTCTGGGAATTTTTTTGTATGTATGGTCAAACGCTAGTCTGGACAAGACTGTCTAGATCTAGATGATGAGAAAAAATTCTTTGTTTTTCATGCAAATTGTATATTTCTTATACTTTTCAATGCCCTGGTTATTTTTAGAAATGTGGAAAAAAATATACGCATACAAAATTCAAAGAAACTTCTGGTCTTGATGGGCTAGCCCTCACCCGACTAGAGCCCCAAAAGACTGAATAGATAATGAGTAAAAAAATGCATTTTTTTTTTATTTTCTGTTTTTTATTTTTGGTACTTTTGGACACCCTGAAATGTTAGGGCCTGACTTATTTTCTGTTTCGCTGAGGATATTCGTACGGCCGGCCGGAAGGAAAGCAAAAGCACTGAACGCGTCCGGCCGAAACGTACTGGACAGAATGGTCTATAAAACGTAACCTCTGTGCATACTTATAAAATAATAATTTTTGTTGTGAATAATTATTAACTAGTATTAATGAACCATTAAGGGTGCCGTTCAATACTTTATTATGGTATTTTTGGTTTAAAATAAATTAATTGAAATTGTAGAAGTTCTTGAACAAACGTTTCGTTTGGGTTTTCAAGAAAAAAATTAATTTTCAACAAAAAAAAGGAAGAAATTTTCAACAAAATATTTAAATTTTCAATAGCTCAATTTTCAGTTTAAAAAAATTAATCATTAACCTGGCATTAGTTACCTCGGATTTAATATATTCCTAGAAATGATGGCCCCCGCAGTTTAGTGATAAGAGGAACCGCGGGGTCAAAATAGACGCTTGCTCAGTCAAGCGTGACAAACAAGCAGGAGGGCCGCACTCTCAGCGCGTTAGTTGCATCAGGTTACGACATGCGTCCAAATCCAATAGAAAGGATACACACGGCCCTGCCTGTTTACGTTTTTATGCCCAGGAAACAGTATTGGGACCAATACAAGCCATGCCCGAAACCTTAATTCAATTTAGGTACCATTTTGATTAAATTTTCAACTAAAAACGGTGAAAGGTAGTGAACACTGCTCAACCCATTCATAGAATTAAAATAAACAGAAAAAGACGATTTACACGTTTTTTTCTTTCCCTTGCATAAGAATGGTATACGAGCGATTGTAACGTATTTTTCACGCAATTCTTCGGCAACCAAATTCTTCATGGCTTCGGCAGCCTCGTTATGTTATCCGGGAGGCGTTAAAAAATCTTGTATATATATTTATTTAAAAGTTCTAAAAAAACGATTCGTTGACACTTAAACCTTTATCTTTTACTCATCAACTGACAATGGTGTTAGTACCAATATCACTTTGTCCACGCCTAACAACATTTTTCTTATTTACACTGAATTCCCAAAATAAGTACGGGTTCGGGCATGGCTTTCAGTGGCCTTTAGCATAAATCGGAAGAATCCAAACGTAAGCAGTCAGGGTCGCATAAACAATTTATTTTGGATTTGGACGCATGATGCAACCTGTTGCAACTAATGCACTAATAGTGCGGCCCTCATGCTGTTCGAAAAATTTGACTGATCACTGCCTCTCTTTCGGTCCCGCAGTGGACATCATGAAGTTCTGGGAATAGCGTAAACTAAGGGTGCTTATCTCAGGAGTTAAGTGTACTTCCGTCACTTTTGGGTCAAATCGAGTTTTTCCAACGCTAACGTCATCAATTTTTAAATGTTAATAATTTAAAAAATGCATTTGCTCATAATAAAATATTAATTCCGAAAGTACTTTGCAAACCGGTCGCACGACAAAGTAGTACTTTACTATTTGTATGGCCTGCCGTACAAATAGACACTTCGTTTATGTTTTTAACCTATTATCGATTCTTAATGTCCGCTCTCTGAATGCTTGGGGGAACTAAGTGGGACAAATTGAAACTTTGTAAAATTAAATTCTGAAATCTCCTGTTTAAAATAAGACCAAGAAAATGATAAAATATGTAATAGTTTTCAAATTATGATAAAAAATGTGGACTCGTGCCCATGACGAAAAGCGGTCCGTCGAGCGGCATATCACCATTTGGCCGACCGCTTTTCATCATGAGTACGCTTCCACTTGTTTTAAAATAATAAACAAAAAAAGTAGGTATTTTGCGGTGCTCTTCATTTCATTCTGGAGAGGAGATTCCAGACTTTAATTTAGCGAAATTTCAATTTTTTCAATTGTCTTCCCTACATCATGCAGAAAATGGTATTTGAGAATCAAAAATTGGTCAAAAACGGAAAATAGGTCGGTCGTTCTCACATTCTATTTCGGTCTCTATTAGGCAAAAATACTTTAAGTCAGACTCAATTGACGCAAAATTTAATAAGCTTTTCAACACTTTTTTAAACGACTTTCTTACTTGATTTTTCACAGAGTTAGGGGAGAGTGGGTTATGGTGGAGCGCTTTGATTTAAATGCCCTATAAATTATCATTGAAATGTGAGTTCGATGTATGTTTAAAGGTTAAACTCACATTATCAGGAAATACATATTATTTATCGAAACCGCTTTTTAAGTACTTCATTATTTGACATTTAATTAATTGATGGGACTTGCATTTTAAACGGGGTGTCCCATACCCTGGGGTATAGCGGCCATCATATTACTGCCATTTATTTAAATAATATTAACATCGTAGAATAAAAATATATCAAGCCTCGCATATGACGATGCAAGATTTAATTAATGTTAATATATTTAGATCGTTAATAGAAAGGATTTATGATATCAGCAGTAAAAAAAAACACTTCACCTACTGAAACCTAACATTTTCATGCTTGAAGTATGTCAAAATATCCTGTAAGTGCGTAATTTCTACAAAAGACTTTTTCATTTGTTTATGCCAAAACAGCTTTTTCATAATTATCCTTCTGGAACGTATTTTAAAACAAAAATTGCGTCATATAGATATTTTTCCAAAGAGAGTAGGCTATTTTATGTGAAAAACTAATATGCAAATCAACAAACACGGGCGATATGTGTAATAGTCGCAGTTTCCCTTCACCTGCAGCATACCCCACTCACCCCTAGTCACTTTCCAAGAGAAGCCTGTTTTTAATACAATTTTCGTAAGTGGACGCACAATTATTACCAGTAATGTATTATAACTTGTTGCAATAACTTGTAACTACTTTCACCCTCCTACTATATTTATCGAATTTTTATTAAATCTTTACCAATTTGTAATATTCAAGTCATGTTGATACCAGTATAGAATTTAATTGCGAGGAAGGGAAATAAAGAATGAGCCAGATTTATCACAAGACTAATAACTTTTATTGGCAAATAAATAAAAGTATGGTTCGAGGGGGGATTTCGGTAGTGGAATGTTTTGCAGAAGAACGGAAAAAATATACAATGGCTCTGATTTCATGATGTCTTCTTCAGTATCACATGCTGCGCAGAAGGAAACACTATGTTTTAAAGGGGATTGGGGGTGATGTAGGGTATGTGACGTGGTGTAATACAATGAAGTAGATTTTTTTTTTCATTTCGGATGCCTGGTCTGTAGTCCGGGTGGTCTGACGCCTTTGCCAATGATGCGCCCTGATTGGATTTTCAACTTGAAATTTGATTTGCCATCGAATTGTTCCACTTCTTATTATGGAACTCGACCTCCACTTCCTTTCATCCAAATATGATGTAATTCGAACGGGAAGAACCACCGTGGACTAGTTGATAAGATGATACCTCAGAACACCTTCATTTACCATCCGTGCTTGACGATCTTGACTTCGGGTTCATGAGCTTCGTATCCGATGAGGTGAGGGTGGGGGACATGGGGAACATCCAAGTGGATTCTGTTTGGGTGGTCATGAACAGCCAGGTGAAGGGGTGCTGGATGAAGTGGTGGGACTGGCACTGCTTTTTGAACCTGCAAGTCGTCGATGTAGTGTGCATAGTGACCCTGCAAAAAGGAATAATTGTTAATTATTTGCACCCTTGAAGTTCATATTTTGAATTATAATACAATGATGTCAATGTTGATCATTATCCACAGAGCTTGATTTCAGAAGATTGAATTCAGTCTCTGACTCTGACAATAATCAGACTTAGAGAACTGAGTCATATGGAGGGAAAGACATTTTCCATTTCTCATTCCTGTAGAGAATATGAGACAATAGATAAGAAAGCAATACTCCACAGAAAATTGAAATTAAAATATTTCGAGGAGAAAACTCCGAAATAAATCCGTTAAAGTCCGTCAGGCAAGAATTATAGTCCTTGTTATTGCCTGAATGTCGACAAATTTAACAGCGTTTTACCTTCTGTACAGATGGTTGCCAGAGATTATTTTGTTGTTGCCAAGGATCACTTTGTTGCTGCCATGGATTTCTTTGCTGTTGCCAGGGATCTTGCCAGACCCCAGGAGCCTGGTTGTTTCAACAAAAACAATGAAAAACACTTAAGATCTTCGAGTCCGTAAGAGTTAAATCTGACCTAAGCACCTCAGAGTCTTGTTTACTGGTTGCTCCATTCTTGCAGAAGTTACTCGTTTCTCGAGCGTTCAGGAAATTGTGGAGAAAGATTTAAGAACCGCGAAGAAGGCATAAAAGCGAGAGAGCTATTATGCATTGTTAAGTTGTCATAGAAATATTCCCAGAAAGATAGAGAAGACACCTCAGAGGCGAGAATCCATGGCTGATTCTCGTAATAGATCATGACTGTTACAACAGTTGTTGTAACCTCATAGTTAAAAACCAACGATGAAAAGAATAATAATAGACAATTGCTGCAGACGTTTATGACTAGACCTAGATTTAATAGTTGAAAATGTAGATGTAGAATTTAGATAGAGATTTGATAATTAATGATAGAAATAGAGAGATCTAGTATTAGGTATAGCAGAAGAAAGTCGATTATGCAAAGATTATGCGATATGAATAGATATGAAGAGTCGACAAGTATCCAGTCTTCAATGGACTTGTTGCAGTTTACGTAACTCAGTAATCGGGAAACGTAATACTCAGAGCTTATATAATTTCGATGAAGTGTGGAATGAGAAATTATCTGATTTAGTTTTTTTTCTGGAATTTATATTAAAATACAAAATTGCAATACTTACAGCTTCGACGGAAGCGGCGGCCAAGACGACGACAACGAGAGCAGCCTGAAAATATTTTTGATTAGTTATATCTTAAAAACACAGGCAGTAAATCTGAAGGTATCATTTTTTCTGCAAATCCAATCGATTTGACCTGTTCCAGATCGAATTGATACCTTCAGATTAAGGGTGGTTTTGATTCAGATTTTTTATTGTATGACAGTAAAACACATAAAAGACTATAAACTTTTATTATTACGTTTTGAAAATTTTGATTTAAATAAGTAAGATTTAAGGCCGAAATTCTAATCAAAAGTTAGACATGCTTAAACGACTTTTTAATTTTGAAATCAGCTAGGGTTCAATCTATCAAAATATAGTTTAAATCAACTTTGGCGTTGGCATCTTTCAAAAGAGGATAGATTTCCACCACCGATAATCCGGAAGCGCTTCCTATTTTTTTCTATGGCCAATATTCCCCATTAGTATATTTCTTCGACAGATTAAGCTACGGTGATAATTTGCTGAAAATCAAAATCTTGAGTATGTAAAAATCAATAAATTTAGCAAAGATAAAATTAAAAAAAAGTTATGGAAAATATACAAAATGGAATAGCTAGGTATATATGAAAAGCAAGTTTTCCTCAAGATGAAAATCTATTTACTAAGTGTATCGAATCCTGTAGGAACTTACGATGAGTTTCATGATGTTTCTGATGTGATACACTGAATTGTACTACGGCTATGAGGGGAACGAGTATGCTTTTATACTAAAGCCCTGCCCATGGCTAGGGAGGTAGACTCAGGCGGGGGCTAGTTGAGAACAAGAGCTACTTGAACGGTGATACGGACCCCTTTCACCGTCGCCTCGACGAAGGACCCATTCGAACCCCCAATGCGTAATTGCTATATCAATCGAAAACTGGAATTTGGCCCTAGAATGAAAGAACTTGGGATTGGGAAAACTAGGAATTTTTTGTAGCTTTGAATCATGAATAGTTGAATAAAAAGAGCAGTGAAGAGGCAAGCGCTATTCGGCTAAGGTCGAGCTTGTCAAGCTGATTCCTTGACTGTGACTTTACCTGTTGCAAATAAAGGGGAAAAACGTTTGTAAACAAGTAATTTTTCCTTGTTTTGAATTGAAAGAATAATAAAAATTTTTTAGTTCACATGTGAAACTTTTTTCTTATTTTAAATACTGACTACTGAAGTAACATGGTGCACTTTGCAACTTAGATGACTAAAGGTTTAAAACTGATTTCAAGACATTTTTTATGAACTATTTAGGGTTGAAAATAGTCGCTAAGTTTTTTTAGGTATTTTTTTACGATAAATAGAAGAAATTTGATTAATTTTTCGCCATTTGAATACAGGCAGAGAATAAAGAGGAAAGGGACTGGGATGAATACCAAAACCCATACAAAAAATGGTGAATCTATCAAGTAATATATTAGGTCTATTAAGCCAGATGTCACAAATTATTAAGCTGGCGAGCAAGAACATCTGCGACAAACGATAAGCAGCGGAACATCAATTGTGCCTGCTAAAGATGCTTTAACTAGCGTTAGAACTTCGCAGCCAACCACTTTAACATCAGGATCATACAACTTATCTCAGAAGACCGAGCAATGGAGATTAAAGGGATGCCAGACAATTGTGCACAGAGAAAATTTGCACGAGCCCCACTGTGCACGTTGATGGAGACAGGCACAACTGTGCACGTTGTTGGCTACAGGCAGAGGTGCACTGGCTCATCTGTGCACGTCGAAATTTTGACGTTCTCAGATGGTGCACTACCAACGGTCCACGTGCACAAATGGAATACTCTTAGCTGTGCACGTGCACAAATGGGAGACTTCCAACTGCGCACATTTCAATTTGGGAGGGGTACAATTGCGCACAGAGCAACTGTGCGTGAGCACAACATTACACGTCGAGGGCTGGTGAGAAAACTGTGCACGCTGTACACGTTGTGCACGTGCACAGTTGGGAGCCTCCTAACTGTGCACGTGCACAGATGGCCTACTCCCAACTATGCATGCCTAAATTAAACGATCAGCTTTTCAACTTACAAGTCTACGTGCACAGTTGGGAAACTCCTCACTTTGCTTGTCTCAATTAATACGATCATATTTTCATCTTGCAAGTGTACGTGCACAGATAGTACACTCCTAACTGTGCACGACTTGTGAGCTGAAAATATGATTGTAGTAATTTAGATGTGCGCAGTAGGGAGGATACTCTCTGTGCACGTGGACTTGTAAGTTGAAAATCTGGTCGTATTAATTGAGACATGCACAGTTGTTAAGGTACCATCTGTGCCCTTGTACAGTTGGTAGTGTTCCATCTGTGCACATTAAACGTTAGTTGGGCACTATCTGTGCAAGTGCACAGTTGTTTTAGTGGCCAACAATGTGCACAGTTGTACCACCAGCCCTCAACGTGTGAAGTTGGTCTCGTGCACAGTTGCTGCATGCACAGTTGCACTCCTTCCAACTTGAGACGTGCACAGTTGGGAGTATCCAGTCTTTGCACGTGGACCATTGGTAGTGCGCCATCTGTGCACGTCAAAATGTCGACGTGCGCAGTTGCGAGAGTCCCATCTGTGCACGTGTACAGTTAGGATTCTCCCAACTGTGCACGTCAAATTTAGACGTGCACAGACCCACATAGCACACTTGCCGAAAAAACTAGGTTTGTACCAGGTTTAGACCTATGCTTTTCCCGACAAAACCTGGGACAGACCTGGTTTTTTCGGGAAGTGTGATATGTGGGAGATGGGCCGGTACACCTGTGCCTGTGGCCAACGACGTGCACAGTTGTGCCTGTGCCCATCGATGTGCTCAGTGAAGCTCGTGCACAGTTGCTCTGTGCAAAGTTTTCCGTCATCCCTTCAATCTCCATTGCTCGGTCTTCTGAGATAAGTAGTTTATTTCTGATGTCCTTGACCTTAGCAATAAGATCTCTCACTGCAACTTCCTCTATGTGAGGATACTTTACAGCAAACTTCGTCCTAAAATTGTATCACTTTTCGCACCAAGTTTCAAACTTCATGCTTTCATAATAGTAACTTATTAATTCTTTTTCCATTGTGGTATTCCAGACGATTCTCTCCCACGGGATTTCTGTTAAAGTGGTTGGCTGCGAAGTGCTAATGAAAGCTAAAGCATATTTAGCAGGCACAATTGTGAGATCTGTCTTAATAGACTTAATATATTACTTAATAGATTCGTCATTTTTGTATGGGTTTTGTTATTCCTCTCAGTCCCTTTCCTTTTCATTCTCTTTCCGTATTCGATTGTCCAGAAATTAAACTTATTTCTTCTATTTACCCTAAAAAAGTTTCTAAAAAAACTTCGCGACTATTTTCGACTATAAATAGTTCATTAAAAATTTCTTATAATCAGTTTCACTCATTTAGTCACCTTGGTTAGAAAGTTCACCATGTTACTCCAGTAGTCAGTGTTTAAAATCTGAAAAAAGTTTCACGTATGAACTAAAAAATTGGTATTATTTTTCCAATTAAAAATGAATTTTTTAGGTGCATACGAGGAAAATTAACTATTTACAGCCATTTTTTTCTGTATTTGCAACAAGTAACGTCACAGTCAAGAAATTGGCTTGACATACTCCACCCTAGCCAAATGGCGCTTGCCTCTTTACTGCGTTTTTTTCATCCGCTGTTCAAGATTCAAAGTTAAAAAATATCCCTAGATATCACAATCCCAAGTTCTTTAATTCTAGGACAAAATTCAAGTTTTCGATTGGTATAGCAATTACGCGTTGGGGGTTCGAATGGGCCTTCGTCGACGCGATGCTGAAATAGTCCAGGCTTCTGGTAGTTTGGTTCTGGAAAAAAGCATGAAAAAATGCATGGACGTGCAGGAAGCTAGAGTAGAATGTGGTACAGGGGAGACACTAGTTGATATATGGGAAAGAAATCAGTTAAGATGGTTCGGACATCTTGAAAGAAGAATAAAAAATAATAACATGTTTCTTTGGTTCAAGCTGAAGAAATTTCAGGTTCGAATCAATCCAAAAAACATGTTTATGTACATTTTCAAAAATTGTTAAATAAGGCAAATTCTTTGTTGAATTTTCAAAATCTTAAATATTGCAAATTTAAAAGTGAGAACAGAAGATATTAACTGATTTCAAAAAAAAATTTCTCTACTTGTTTTCGATGTCGGACTGCAAATTGTTAGTATTAATTATATTAAGAGCGAAGTGACGAATCTTTGAAAAAAATATTTATGAGAACGTTGTTGAACATATCAAAAATAAATGGTAATTCTTTCCCCTATTTTCCCCTTTTTCGTTAGAAAATCACCCTATTTGCCCTTTTTTGAGCTACTTTTACGCTGTGATCCCTGTAAATTATTTAACTTGTTTCAAAAATGGTTAGAACTCTTAATATTTAAAGCAATTGTATTATTTATTTTGAAATAGTTTATGTTTTTAGTAGTAGGAAGTAAAAACCCAGCGTCGTGAACGCGATATACCCCAGGGTATAAATTAAATTTTATTTCAAGGAATTTCTACGGCTTTCATTAACTTTTAGGGATATGATGGAATTATAAAAGTTTGAAGGGGTTTTAAAGATTTTATGTTATTTTAGAATGTTTCAAAAATGTGTAGAATTCTTAATATTTAAAAATTTGTTATTATAGAGTTCTAAATAATTTGTGTTTCAACATTAGAAAATAAAAACGTAAGGATGTAGTCGCGCGCGTGCATTTCCTTTAAACGGTTTGTTTAGATCAATTTAATGAATAGTTTTAATTTAATTTATATCAAAGAAATTTCAAATCATTTCTACCTATTTTAATGGATTTTTACAATTTCAAGGGATTTTAACGAATTTTAGGGAATAAATTAAATTCTATTTCAAGAAATTTCTACGGATTTCAACAATTTCAAGGGATATGAAGAAATTAGAATATTTTCTAAGGATTTAAAAAAGATTTTAGGTTATTTAAAAAATTTTCATAGAATTTCAAGAAGTTTCGTTTCAAAAATTTGTAGACCCCTTAATATTTAAAAAAAATTTATTATGGAATTTAAAATAGTTTGTGTTTTTAATATTAGAAAATAAAAATTTGAGTTTAAGAGCATTGTGAGAGACATTTTTAAACCATACAAAAATTGTTTATTTACCAAACTTGATTTATTCTCGGACTTTTTTATATCGCCGTGAATGGATTTGCAACGACCTAAGAATATGCAATTCCAGAAAATTAAATTCTTCACCACGTCTAAAAATAAATGTTTAATCTTTCTTATATTTTTCCCCTTTTTCGTGAAAAAGTGACCTTATTTCACTTTTTTTGAGCTCCTTTTGTGCTGTGATCCTTGTGTATAGAAAAAGAGAACTATTTTAGCATCATGACCACCTACGAGGAATTTATCCAACAAAACGAAGATCGAGATGGCGTTCGTTTCACCTGGAACGTTTGGCCACTTTCTCGAATTGATGCCACGAGACTAGTTGTGCCCTTAGGAACACTTTTTCAACCATTGAAAGAGCGTACGGATCTTCCAGCTATTCAATATGATCCAGTTCCATGCACGAGATCCACTTGCAGGGCGATTCTCAATCCCCTTTGCCAAGTGGATTATCGAGCTAAACTTTGGGTCTGCAACTTCTGCTTCCAGAGGAATCCTGTAAGTATCTCTTCTCTTTTGTAAGAATTTTAATTTTAATTGAAATTGATTTTTAATTAATTTACTTACTGTTATTTGCAGTTTCCACCTCAGTATGCTGCCATTTCTGAACAACATCAACCAGCTGAATTGATTCCGATGTATTCGACAATCGAATACACAATAATGGTAAATTCATTTCCTCTAAATTATGTTCCATTATCTTATTATTTAATTCTTTAACAGGGTTGCTACATGTCAGGGAATTCTGAAAAGTCAGGGATTTAAAACTGGCCAGGGACAATTTGAATGAGTCAGGGAATTTCGATAAATTAAAGTTAAGAATTCCTTTTTTCCCCCTGCTTTCAAGAAACTTTCCCTTTTTCTCGTTTTTGCTCTTAAATTCAAACTGAATCAATAGAACCTAATAAGAAAATTCAACTATTTAGTTGCCTATTTGGTTGAAATTTGAACGACTTAGTTACAAATTATTTTTTTTGTCAGGATTGAACTATTTTATTGAACATTGATTTTTGTTTGTTTGTTGAAAATTACTTTTCTTCAGGGTCTAGCGGACCGGGAAATCGGGAAAGACCCGGGAATTTTGTTCTCTTATCGAAAAATCTATTTTTTCTACTTTATCTCTTTTTATTGTTTAGTATTAATTAGATTCAAAGCTATAAGAATTATATATGGAATGATCCAGGATGAAGACATTATGTCAATTTTGAAAGAAGGTATACTGCAAAAATAATGCAAATTTCAATGTTTTCTTAAAATTTAAATAAAATTTAATATAGTAATTATTTCATAGGAAAATAATATTGAAAATCAAATGAATATAATGTGCGATTGCCAACAAGTTTACAACTTTTCCCTATTCTTAACTGAAAATTTACCAATCCATTTTTGGCTGAAAATGGATTGGCTTTAGTTAAAAACTCAATAGTTACAGTTTTTGTTAAAAATCGAGCGTTTTTAGTCGAAAATTCAACTATTAAATTTCTCAATAAGAATTCGTCGTTTTTGGTTGAAAATTCAACTACTTGGTCCGAAGTGTAATTACTTTATTAAAAATTAATTTTATTGCTTAAATAATTAATTATTTGGTTGAAAATTCTTTTTTTTTTTATTTGAAAATTCAACTACGTGGTTGAAAATTTGTCTTCTTTAGTAAAAAATACAACTTTGCAGGTTGAAAATGGAACTATTTGATTAAAAATTCAACTATTTTGTTGAAAAATTAGCTTTTTGGTCGAAAATTCAATTGTTCTGCTATAAATGGGTATTGTTGTATTGAAAATTCTACTGTCTTCTAAAAAAACTCTTCTTTTTGGCTTAAAGATTCAAGAATTTGAGCTTGATAACTCAACTCTTTTCTTGAAAATTCAACTATTTCATTGAAAATGGAATATATTTCAAGTGTTCCATATTGTATTCAATATGGTACCTGTACACTACATTAATTTTATTCAAAGGAATTTATTCCCCTATGTTCGTGAAAAACACGCTACTTCTCCCGTTTTAAGATAATTTTAGAAACAAACCTTTTTTTGTATTAAAATTATTGATCTAGGTACAAAATTTTTTTTGTATCTGAAAGAAAATTTGATAACAGTCAGGAAAAATGAAAAATTGGTCAGGGAAAAGTGAGGGAATTTTGAAATTGGGATTTTGTAGCAACCCTGTTCAATTCCTATTATTTGTTATCTTCAGTGTTAATACTTTGCAACATTTTTTTACAGAGAGCACAATGTTTGCCACCGATTTTCCTCCTAGTTGTCGACACCTGCATGGATGAAGAAGAATTGGGTGCCTTGAAAGATTCTTTGCAAATGTCGTTGTCCCTCCTTCCACCGAACGCTCTTATCGGTCTCATTACGTTCGGAAAAATGGTCCAGGTTCATGAATTAGGATGTGAAGGATGTAGTAAAAGCTATGTTTTCCGAGGCACGAAGGATCTCCAGCCGAAGCAAATCCAAGAAATGTTAGGTTTGTATCCTAAATTATTTTAGCAATCCATAATAAACATCCCTGGTTCAAAATAAAATACTTCCTATATAGAATAGATAGCTAAAGAGTTTTTTGTTAAATTTAGGTATTGGACGGCCAGTTCCTGGACAGAATACGAATCAGCAGAGAGGACCAACTGGTCAACCTCTTCCTCCTGCGAATCGATTCTTGCAACCGGTTCATAAATGCGACATGAGCCTAACCGATCTTCTCGGAGAATTGCAAAGAGATCCTTGGCCAGTCGCTTCTGGAAAACGTTCTCTTCGATCCACTGGAGTAGCACTTGCTGTCGCAACTGGATTGCTCGAGGCTAGCTACGCCAACACTGGAGCGAGGTATAAATAATAAGCAATAAAGCTAATTAATAATTAATAATCATAAATGACGAATTAGAAATTACCAATGTTAAAATTCTCTTCAACGTCCAACATTCAGATATGACTGCGAAATTCTTGGAAATTAAAATAAAATAACGATCTTTGGACAACATACTCTTAAATTTTTCTAATCATTTCAAAATGAAAGACCCAAAATAATAAAAGAGAAAAGAAAAAGAAGGCAATCCCCAAATCCCCTTTTTTTTCTCGTCTTTAAAGAATTTTTTTTAAAGTCACAATAAAAACCGTACGTTATGAACTGTAAATATTAACAGAAACAGTAAAAAAAATCCACTCAATTCAAGTGAATTTTAAAGAGAGGAAAGAAAAATTCAATAATCATATTATCATAACCATTATTTAATTTTTTTAAATTTGCAGATAACTATTTTTTTTTAATGTAAAGCATTTCCATAAATTCTCTCTAACTCTCATTACTTTTGTAGGGTAAAATTTCAACATTATCCAATTCATGATCTAAAGGATCTTTACCAAAAGTTATTACTGAACCCATTTTGAATGGAATTCTGAAAATTGTATGGATTTCAAACTTTTTAAACATAAATTGAATAGTTTACGATATTTGACCGTATGGAAGAACAGAAGTAATTATTAAACTAAATTCTTTTACTTATTTTCCAGTGTGTGAAGCTAAACTATTTTTTTTTTTGCTCTAATTTGTTCAATTCTAATTCTAATATGCTTTTCAATCAATTTTCGTGAATAATGATTCAAAAAAAGAACATTTCTAATAATATCCAAATTTTCTTTATGAAATGATTCATGGACCAATTAATAATAGTGAAAATAAAATAAAAAATAATAATAAATTTTATATAAATAAATAAGTTATTATAATATACGTTTAAAATTTTCGTTTCAATACATAAAATAAAAAATGTTGAAGAAAAAAATGTAATTTTTTATGAATTATTAAGAGTTAAAGGAGGGAAAATGTTTATTTTAAGGGTATTATTTTCCATATTTGTATGGTAAAAATTATTACATAATTTACGCTAAAAATTTTAATTTCAGTTTCATAACACTCAGAAACGACGAATAAAAATTACGTGATAGTGTCTTAAGGGTTGAGTTTTGACATATTTAAGGATGAATTTATTGATAAAATGAAATTTTTAGCCTTCGGGTTCTTCACAAGGCAGTTTTACACCATCTCTGTGAAGCTTTTACGATTCTTTTTAAAATTAATTGATTTATTGAATTCCTAACGCTTTAGGATACTTATAAACATTTTTTGTTAAATCGCAAACAAATAGGATTTTTTTTCACCAAATGACACAAAATGAGTGGATCAGACTTCAAAAAATAAAAAATAAAGAAATGTTCTTTTATCTCCCTATGAAGCATTTGGTTTAGTCTTTAGTCAGATCTCATGGAGAGAACATCCTAGTTTTCGCATGGGTTTTAAAATTCTGAAAAATTTGTTGATCTTTAGATTCTTGCTTTTTTTTCTTTTAGTTTCTAAGTATTTCGTAGTTAAACTCAAAATGTACATATTGTCTTTAATCTAAGATCTTTTTTTGCAGAATCATGCTCTTCGTTGGTGGACCCTGTTCTCAAGGTCCCGGTCAAGTCGTAACTGACGACCTCCGCCAACCGATCAGATCCCACCACGACATCCACAAAGATAACGCGAAACACATGAAAAAAGCGACCAAACACTACGACAGTTTAGCAGCTCGTGCAGCCGCAAATGGTCACGCAGTAGACATTTATTCATGTGCGCTCGATCAAACTGGACTTTTAGAAATGCGACAGTGTTGTAATTCGACCGGGGGTCACATGGTGATGGGAGACTCATTCAATTCCTCTCTCTTCAAGCAAACTTTCCAACGCGTCTTCGCGAAAGATTCCAAAGGCGATTTGAAGATGGCATTCAATGCCACCCTGGAGGTAAAAACATCCAGGGAAATGAAAGTCTGTGGAGCGATTGGACCTTGTGTGTCGCTTGGAGTGAAGGGAGCGAGCGTTGCTGATCAGGAAGTGGGATTGGGAGGTACTTGTCAATGGAAATTTTGTTCTTTGACACCTTCTACGACGACTGCCCTGTTCTTCGATGTTGTTAATCAACAGGCAGCACCGATTCCTCAAGGTGGGAGAGGGTGCATTCAGTTTATTACGCAGTATCAACATTGCAGTGGCCAACGCAGGATTCGAGTCACGACTATCGCTAGGAAGTAAGTTTTGGAGATCAAAATATATTTTATAGAAAGATAAATCAGGGTGTCTGTCTGACCAGGAAACTGTGAATTTTGTTCACCGGGATGTGACCGGAAATTTAGATTCAGTAACCGGGATTTTTCATTTGATTAATGAAATATAAATAATTGATGAAATATCACAAAACTTTTAGTGTTTTGATATTTCATTACTCTCTACGGTGCGGCTGAACCAAATTTAACTGAAAGTTCCTGGTTAATGGGATATTTTATTGTTTATGGTAATATCTAATATGACGTCGCTCGAACATTTGAAGATGAAAATGAAAATAAGCGGTCAGGCGCTTTTTGAAAAAACTCGATTTTTGTATTTAATTACTAAGAAATGAAGATATTTTTATAAAATATATGGTAGATATTGGTAAACTTTTTGTTTATTATATTTTTTATTGAATGTGGTTGTCTCTCACCCTACGAATATTTCAAGATGAAAATAAAAATAATCGGGGGGCGCTTTCTGAAAGAATCAGGTTTTTTCTTTAATTAATATGGAATGACAAAATTTGAGAAAGATATTTTATTGTGGTAGTATACAATTTTTTTACTTTTAACAATTGATCGTTAGGTATAACAATTAAAAGTAATATACTTTTTTAAATTCTCATAAACTATTCTTCGTTGATATATTCAATACAATCTGTTTACAATTGCTCAAACCTGCAGAAATTTTGTTTATATTTTATTTTCATCTTTAAATGTTCGTGGGGTGATAGACAACTACATTCAATAAAAAAATCTATTAACAAAAAATTAACAATTATTTACCAAATAATCTTATGAATATTGTTACGTGAAATTGTGGACTTATCCAATTATAAAATCATTCAGTTTACAATGTGTAATTCTAAAATCGTTTATTTAAAAATTAAAAAATTTTAAAGCGTACATTTTTAATTTATAGAAAATTTTTTATGCAGTTTTGAAGACTTTACAAAGATTAGAAGCGTTTGAAATTAAACATTTTTGATCAAAAGCGTTTTTAGTTTATCAACTGTAAATGTAAATTAATTCATGATTTTAAAAAATTACTTTACATTTCAAAATTATACATTTAAACGTTGAAAATTCTACTGTTTCAATTCTAAAGCCTCAGTAAATGAACAAATTTAAGCGTCCAATTCAAACTTTATCAACTATTATTATCAATTTTCAAATAATGTATAATTAATAGATTCATAATTTAATGCTTCTATCAAATTTCAAATGCTATTCAAATATTGTTTCAGTTCCAAATTTCCAATTTTAGTCCATTCAGTTTGAATTTTCAAAATTAAAAAAATAAGCATTTTTTAATATTTAGCAATATTGTAGCCTTCATTTAAAATTGTCAGTTATAAACCAAATATTAAATACTAAACAATTTGCAACTTAATTTTTTGAAATAGAAAGCCTAGAATTTTTAAAATTTCAGAGTGCTTAATTTAAATTTTGAACTTTGAAGCTTCAATTGATCCATTAAATAATTTTAATACGTGAAAGTGTTGAATGTTGATGTATAAATAAGAATTGAACAATTATCATTAATTTTAAACGGCTTACATTTAAAATAATTCAACTTAAAAGGATTTATGTATGAAAAAACGTTTGAATTACACTATTCTAATTTTAAAGGAACGGGAAGAAATTTTGGTATTTTTAAAAAGAAGTATAATTCCCAGGCCGTAAAAATGAAAAATTGACCGAGAGAAACCCAGGAATTTAGAAGCATCCGGTAGGTAGACACTCTGTAAATTATTAAACAAAAATAAATTATATTCATGTAATTTTTTATAGTTGGGTGGATGCTTCGACGTCTTTGCATCATGTGAGTGCAGGATTTGATCAAGAGGCAGCTGCAGTTTTGATGTCTAGATTAGCAGTATTCAGAAGCGAGTCAGACGATGGATCTGATGTTCTACGCTGGGTTGATAGAATGCTAATTAGACTCGTAAGTAACACAAAATTCCTAACTGTCCTGTCCTTCCATAAACTGGAGTATAATTCTGAAAAAAATAACTAATTTTCTGTCTTTCTAGTGTCAAAAGTTCGGAGAATATTCCAAAGACGATCCGAATAGCTTCAGACTCGCGGAGAATTTTTCTTTGTATCCTCAGTTTATGTACCATTTGCGTAGATCGCAGTTCCTGCAAGTGTTTAATAATTCTCCAGATGAAACGAGCTTCTACAGGTAAAAATTCATTAGTAAATGAATTACTAAATTAATTAATTAAATACGACATGGTGGATGATAAAAATGTATTTTTTCAGACACATGTTGATGAGAGAAGACCTCACGAATTCCTTGATAATGGTGCAACCAATTTTGTATAGTTATGGATTCGGTGGTCCTCCTGAACCAGTTTTATTAGACACGTCGTCCATCCAACCTGACAGAATTCTTCTGATGGACACTTTCTTCCAGATTCTTATATTCCACGGAGAAGTATGCTTTTATATTTTGTTTATATTCTTGGTATTCAGGGTGGCCACTTTTATAGCCGGAAAAATTTTCCCGTTCATTGAAATTAAAATGTTTAAACTGTTCACGCTGAAGATTCTTTCATTTAAAGTAATAAAAACCTAAAGAGGCCCAAATTGAATTCTTCTGAATTTTCAACTTTCCAAATAAAAGCCTAAAACAATTTTCATTCAAAAAATTTTTATTTGATCGTCTAATAATGAACAGTTAATATAATCGAAACCTTCTAATCTGAATAGGTTTAGTTAGAAGAATTAAAAAAAAAACTGTATCTCACAAGAAAACATTCCAAATGATGGAGTATCAATTTCATAAACTTTAAATATGCAAACTAAATATTGCCACTTTTATTTTCAGAAAAAATGCCCGGGTTTTCAAATTTTTTTTTGGTTATACGAATAAAAATATATTTGGTACTTGCAGACTTCACAGCCCAAAATACTCTCAAACAGGGGCTCCTTAACTCAAAGCCAAATTTTTCTAGAAAAGAGTTGAGTTTTCAAGCTAAGAAGGGAAATGGTTCAGAAAATAGTTGATTTTTAAATAAAATAATTGAATAAAACCAAAAACGGTTAAATTTTCAACCAAATAGTTGAATTTTCAAGCCAAAAAGACGATTTTTGCAGAAGACAGTTGCTTTTTCAACTTACATTACTTATTAATTAATTTATCAATTCAATTTATCTGGTATATAAAAATGTAATTTATATATATTTAAAAATTATTAATTATTTATGAATCACTTAAAAAGTATAAATTGAATTTTCGACCAAAAGCAGTTATTTTTTAACAAAAAAGTTGAATTTTCAACAAAGTAGTAGAATTTTTAACCAAAAGAGATATGAACTCTGAATCAAAAATATTGCAGTAGACTTTTTAAATAAAAAGAATTAACTTTCAATCCAATTAAAAAAAAGATTAAAGTTTAACAAGAGAGAGAGGGTGATAGTTGTATTTCTACCCAAATAGTTGCATTTTCAAACAAAAAATACGATTTTTTTAAGACAGTTAAATTTTCAATCCAAAAGGATGAATTTACTATCCAAAAAGACGAATGTTCAACAAAACAGTTAAATTTTTTACTAAAAACGCTAACCTTTTAACAAAAGAGTTGAATTTTCAACAAAATAGTAGAATTTTCAAACAAAAAAAGATTAATTATGTACCAAAAATATTGCAGTAACTTTTCAATTTAAAAAAATTAACTTTCAACCAAAGAAATAACTTTTCTACCAAAAGACAAATTTTCGTTCTAAAAGGACAAATTTTTTATAAAAAAAAACGAATTTTCAACAAAATAGTAGAATTTGAAACGAAAAGAGATGAATTCTGTACCAAAAATATTGCAGTAGACTTTTCAATTAAAAAGAATGAACCTTTAACCAAAAATATGACTTTTCCAATAAAAGGTGAATTTTCAATCCTAAAGTACGAATCTTCTATCCAAAAAGACAAATTTTCAATAAAATAATTGAATTTTCTACCAAAAGAAATTATTTTTTAACGAAATAATTAATTTTTTAACCAATTAGTTGAATTTTCAACCTACAAAGACAAATTTTCAAACAAATGGTCCAATTAAAAAAAAAAAAAAAAAGATTAAAATTTATCAACAGAAAGTTGCATTTCTAACCAAATACATAGTTTAATTTTCTATCCATAAGGACGAATTTTCTATCCGAACCATACAGTTGAATTGTCAAACAAAAAATACGAATTTTTTAGAAGACAATTGAATTTTTCATCCAAAAGGAAACAAACGAAAAAATTCATTCTAAGCCAAAAATATTGCAGTAGACTTTTCAGTTAAAAAGAATGAACTTTTAACCAAAAAGGTGACTTTTCTACCAAAAGACGAATTTTCAATCCAAAAGGACAAATTTTCTATCCAAAAAGACGAATGTTCAACAAAATAGTTGAATTTTTGATCAAAAGAAATTACTTTTCAACAAAATAATTGAATTTTTAACATTAGAGTTAAATTTTCAACCAAATGGTCAAATGAAACAAAAATTGAAAATCAACAATAAGCAATGGCAGTTTTAACCACATAGCTGATTTTTTAAACAAACATACAAATTTTTTCAACAAAATAGTTTAATTTATACTAAATAGTTGAATTTTCAATAAAAAATATGAATTTTCTACCAAAATAGATGAATTTTCAACCAAAAAGGATAACTTTTCAACAAAATAGTTAAATTTTTAACAAAATAATTAAGTTTTTAACAAAATAGTTGAACTTTTAACCAAAAATAATTGACTACTAACCAAAAATAGTTGGATTTTCTTATTGGGGTCTATTAATTCAGTTTGCGTTTAAGCGAAAAAATGAGAAAGAGGCGAAGTTTCTTCAAAACAGGGGAAAAATGAATTTAAAAAAAGGGAAAGAGTGTGCAGTCTGTAACTAAAATGTAATATATTGTCTTTTCTTACTCGATAAATATTTTTACATCTTTTTTTTACCATTAAGGACGTTTTATTATGCTCTGCTGTTGAAATTAAAACTATCCATTGTTTTATAAACCATTATTTCACAAAAAAAAGGTTTTTTTATTGAAAGTTAAACTAAATTCCCGGTGACACGGTCCAGTGGCCACTCAGGTATTCTTAATTTTTCTCTTTATGTTTTCTACAAATACAATTATATGAATTTCTTGAATAGTATAAAAAATTGAAACTAAATTTATTTTTTAGACAATAGCCCAGTGGCGACAATCAAAGTATCAGGACCTTCCAGAGTACGAAAATTTCCGACAGTTGCTCGCTGCTCCAGTAGACGATGCTGCTGAAATTCTAGCAGTAAGATTTCCAGCTCCTCGATACATCGACACTGAACAAGGAGGTTCACAAGCTCGATTCCTTTTGAGCAAAGTGAACCCGAGTCAAACGCATAATAATATGTACGCCTATGGAGCGGTAAGTTGAAACTTTTCTTATTTAATTGATATATTTAATTAATTTAATATACGAATCATTTTCTAATATATTTCAGTAAGGCTTACAAATAAATCATTTATATAAATAAATTATTTTACTAGGGGAGCCTACATCCTTCGGATTTTTTTTTCTGGATTGACACTCCTCTCAGTAATATCATTATCAAACTAGTAATAGGTTAAAATAATAAGATGCGCTTTTAATTAATTTTCGAGAAAAACGACTTTTAAAAAATCCACTTACGTTACATGGACCGCAATGCGGGAGTCTTTTAACTCCCAGTTAGATCAGGCGGCATATTTTTCATTCAATTTTTTTATTTCAATTTACTATTAAATTTATATAAATCACTCATTACTTTAGTTTTAAAATATGAATATAATGATAATAATAGAAACTGCCTTTCTTTATATATTTTTTTATTATCATTTTATTTTACAATTTCTTTATATTTAAATATTTTATTCTTATTATACTATATTTATATATTTTTTGTGATCTCTTGAAAATAATAACCAAAAAATAAATGTTCAAATAAATGAAGAAAAATGAGAATTTCCTAAAGAAAACAGTTTTTTGTAGTAAAAGTGGTAAAGGTTGAAGAACCCAATTTTTTCATACGAAAAAAAATGTTTGAAAATTAATATTTTGCATTGATTTTAGTAAAATTAAGGGGTCATTCAAAAAACTGCGTCACGCTGCATCTAAAAAACAGCACTTCATACTCTTTCCCATGTTCCCCTATTTTCCCCTTTTTTAAAGAATTCTTTTTCCCCTTTTTTCTCGATTTTCCGCTTAAATGCAAACTGTATTAATAAAATCTAATAAGAAAATCCAACTATTTTTGGTTGAAAGTAAATTCTTTTTCGTGGAAAAATTTACTATTATATTTCTGATTCAGAATTCATCTCTTTTGGTTAAAAATTCTATTGTTTGGTTGAAGGTTTAACAATTTTGTTGAAAAATCGTTTGTTTTTTTAAATTGAAAATTGATCGTTTTCAGTTGAAAATTCAACAATTTGGTTGAAAATTTATGTATTTTGTTGTAAATTCGTTATTTTTAGTAGAATATTAATATTTTTGATTAAAAATTCAACTGCTTTGTTGTTAATTGATAGTTTTTAGCTTAAAATTCAACTATTTGTTTGAAAGTTAAGTATTTTGCAGGAAATTCTTCTTTTTGGCTTAAAAATTCAACTGTTTTCTTACAAATTCATCTCTTTTTGCAGAAATTTGATCTTTTTTGTTTAAGAATGCAAATGGTTATAAATGAATCTGTTTTGATTGAAATTTAACTATATTAGTAGAAGTTTCGTATTTTTTGGTTAAAAATAAAATTATTTGACAATTTAATTATTTGGTAGATAATTAACTCTTTTTTTGTTAACAAATAATTTTTTCGGGTTGATAAGTCAACATTTTTGTGGACAATTCATCTTTTTGGTTAAAAATACAACTGTTTGGTTGAAAAATAATTTGTTTTGGTTGAGGATTGAACTATTTTTTTTAATTCGTTTTTATTTTTTGGTTGAATATAACAGTTTTTGATTTGAAAATAAAATCTTTTTTAGTTAAAGTATCAACTATTACATTTTTCTCTGAGAATTCATATTTTTGATTAAATTAGATTGTTTTTTATTAAAAATTAAAATCTTTTTTTTGTTCGAAATATCAAATATTATATTTTTCTTTGAAAATTAATCTTTTTTGATCGGGAATTCAACTATTTTGTTGAACATGTATCTTTTTAGATAGAAAATTCGTCTTTTTGGATTGAAAATTCAACTGTCTTCCAAAAAATTCGTCTTTGTTTAACTAAAAAGTCTAATATTGTATTTTTTCTTCAGAATTCATTCCTTTTGGTAAAAAATTCTATTATTTGTTTAAAGATTTAACTGTTTTGCTGAAAATTTGTTTTATTGTTTGTTTGAAAATTTATTTTTTTAACTGAAAATTTAACGGATTCATTTTTTCTTGAAAATTGATCGTTTTTAGTTGAAAATGCAACTATTTGGTTGAAAATTAACTGTTTTTGTTTGAAAACGCAATATAATTATTTAATAATTAATACATTCATAATACAATTTAATACATTAATTTTATTCAGAATAATTTATGGGGGAGCTGTAAATTCTGTTAGAATATTATTGTTGTGTTTTATTTTATGGGGTTTAGGCCATGCTTTTTGTGATAATCTGTTGCGAAGAAGGGGACGGGTGGAAAAAGTTTTTAAAATAGCGTTAGGAGTTTTTGAACGGTCCCTAACAGAAAACTGCAATAAAAAAATGTGAATGAAAAAAGTTGGCATAAAAATGCCGGCAGCAGGAATTAAAGCCGGACTTTTCGGTTACAAAGTTAGAACGCTACCGAATCGAGGTCCATTTCACGTAAATGGATGTTTTTGAAGTTATTTTTGTCGACAATTACTAAAAAGCGCATCTTATTACTTTAGCATATTACCTTGGTCCCCTTGTTAGTAAATAAGATTTTTTATAAATAAGGTATTTTAAGAATAAACTAAATTGGAATCAATCACCGAATCATTTTTCGCGGAATGAACCTAATTAAATGACATTTTCGTTCCATTCACATGTATCTAATATTTTTTATGTTACCATGATCCTGTGAACCAGGGGATGCCGATACCCAGTGGGGTGTGTTTCTTTAAATCACACAATTATTTTTTTCTTTTTGTATTTTTGGGAGCTTCTAGGTGCGAGGATATTTAACATTTATATCTATTTTTATATTAAAGGTCCAGAGTTATTAAAAAAACCCATACAAACCCGGGTGAAGGGTTCATTTATTAATTACATGAACTGATGTCGCACTTTTAAAACTATATTCCTTTACGCACTCGATAACTAACACTTTTATTATTTACCTTTATGCTATACAAGATTTTTACTAATCCATATTTTTCAATTTGGTCAAAAGGCTTCGATTTCACAAATTCGCAATTCAATTAACATCGCCAATCAAAATCGCTATTTGCTCAGTAACTAACATATTATATTAACTAGTATATTTTACATTAACAATAAAAAATGTGTTAAGTATTTATGTGCTCTTATAAATATTTTAGTGGTTATTCAACGCTCATGTAAGGTGAAGGTTCAAGCTTTCAATGAATTGGTTTTAAACTGAAAAATTAATTTTCCAATCGCTAATATATTCCCATTTTCTGATTTAGGAAAGTGGAGCTCCCGTTTTAACCGACGACGTAAGTCTACAAGTATTTATGGAACACCTCAAGAAATTAGCAGTCTCGTCTACTGTTTAGTTTAAGTTTAGCTTCTAGAATAAAAAAGAAATATGTGAAACGAAAATGTTCCAAACTCTTTTCATAATGCAAATGTAATTTATAAACTTATAGGAAGAAGTTTACATGTAAGGGTAAGGATGTAAACTTCCTGCAATGTACCACAATGCATTTTTTTAAAAACGTACTGTAAAGAATAATATAAATGAAGAATTATAGATAAGTATTTGTCCATTTGTAGTTCTTTTTTTTTGTGCTTCTCTCGTCTTTCATTCCGTATATCAGGGATCACACTCCGTCCCCTTCTTCCACTTAAATTTGAAAATTCCCCTAAAACTTCTTAAATTGAGAATTTCTACTCAATTTGTTCCCTTTTTTTAAAAATTTCGATTCATTTTTTAAGAATCTTAAACAAAAATTCAAGAAATTGGAAAACAAGACGTTTTGAAAGAGATTCTTTTTGATTATACCAATTTCGAATATTTCCTAAAGGATTTGTTTGTTAATTTTGTAGATTTGAAGAACATCGTCGGATGGAGATAAGGAGATTTTTCACGAAAATAGGGGAATAAATGATTTGAAATAAAATTACTTTTTATACCATACTAAATTCAATTTTAAACGCTTCAAGTTGAATTCTCAGCGAAAAATGAAATATTTGATATTCTAACCCAAAAAGATTTCAATTTTAAATAAAAAAGAGTCAAATTCAACCAAAAATACGACTGTTTAACAAAATAGTTGAATTTTCAACTAGAAAAGATGAATTTTCTACCAAATAGTTCAATTTTTAACTAAACAAAGGAGTTCAACTTTTAATCAAACAGTTAAAAATTTTCAACAAAAAATATGAATTTTTAACCAAGAAGATTAATTTTGTAACAACAAATACGAATGTTCAACTAAACAAGATAAATGTTCCATAATAAATGGAAAAATTAAGTTTACAGTGGACAAAATTAATTTTTAACAAAAAGCAACGAATTTGCGAATAAATAGTGAGATTCTCAATCATAAAAATAAATTTTTAACGAGTTGCATTTTTAACTAAAAATGATCGAGTACAGCCAAAATTGTTGACAAAATTATTGTAGAACCAAGAAAAACATTAAACCAAATTCCTAACATTTCAAGACAAAATATTGAATTTTCAACAAAATTTAAATTTTTAACCTCATAGTATTATTAATTATTAATTTTCAACCAGAAGTATTAATTTTTTACAAAAAGATAATTTTTTAACAAAATACATAAATTCTCAACTGAAAAAGCTCAATTTTCAACCAAAAATGGAATATTTAAATTTTCAGTTGAAAAAAAAAACATTCAACAGAATAGTTAAATTTTTAACCAGAGATGAATTTTCAACTAAAATGATGAATCTCCAACGAGATATTTTTATTTCAAATAAATTGAATGACAAAAAAAAATACGAATTTTCGACAAAATAGTTAAATGCTCAACCAAATCAAATTATGAAGAAAAAGTACTTTTAATCAAAAAGGATGACATTTCTACAAAAGAGATAAATTTTTTAATAAAAAAGACCCAGGCTATCTAAAGGAAAACAATTTTAAATAAAAATTGAGTTGAATTAATAAAAAACACGACTTTTCAACAAAATAAGTTACTTTTGAAACCAAAGAGATGAATTCTCAACCAAGATGATGAATCTTCAACTAAAACAAAAATAATTTTTCAAGCCAAAAGGACTTGAACTTTCAGCCATGAACGATGAATCCTTAACGAAAAATGTTGACATTTCAACCAAAAAATTGTTTAATTTTAAATAAAAAATACAACCAAATTGTTGAATTTACAAGCCAAAAACACGAATTTTCAACAAAACATTTGATTTTCAACAAAAAAGGATGCTTTTTCAACAAAACTATTAATTTTTTTAACAATTAATAAAATTTTCAACCACGAAAGCTGAAATCTCAACGAAAAATGTAATAGTTGATATTTCAATCAAAAAATTTAAATAAAAAATAGTTGAATTTATCAAAAAAAAAAAAAAAAAAAAAAAAAAAAATTCTAAAAAAAAAAAAAAAAAAAAAAAAAAAAAAAACGAATTCTCAAGAAAATAGTTGAATCCTCAACCAGAATAGATTAATTTTTAACCAAAAGCTGGAACTATTAACCAAAAGATGTAAGTTTTCAACCAAGAAAGATTTTTCATTCAAAAGAGAAAAAGTTTTAAACAAAATTGTTGACTTTTCTACCAATAATTGTCCATAATAATAATTTTCAACTATGAGAAATGAATTCTCAGCGAAAAATGTAATAGTTGATAATTCAACCAAAAAATATTTTTATTTTAAATAAAAAATAGTTGAATCCATTGAAAAAAGACGAATTTTCTACAAAATAGCTGAGCTTTCAACCAAAAAAGGTTTTGCAGACAAGAATGAAAAAATTTTCAATCAAATTGTTGAATTTTCAAGCCAAAAAGAAGATTGTTCAGAAAAAAGTTGAATTTTCAATCCAGAAATATATATTTGGAAAAAAGTTAATTTTCAACAAAAAAGGATGATTTTTTAACAAAATTGTTCAATTTTCAACAGCAAAAGAATGAGCTTTCACCCAAAAATAGTTGGATTTTCTTATTGGGTTCTATTAATTCAGTTTACATTTAAGTGGACAAAATTGATGAGGATAAGGAATCAAAATCTATCTACTGATAAAAATACACTTTTTAAATGTAAATCATGCACGTTTTTCAATTCTGTTTATATAATTTTCAATCTTTGATCTTTTTGAATTTTTCAGATGTATCTTTTATTAATAGAAGTGTTCCACCGATTTTTAAAGATAGCTAAACAAAATTTTTTGAACATAAAAATGACTGGAAAATTTCAAAGGTACTACTGTTAGAGGGCACTTTAGTTAAATATTCATGAGATATCCAATGACATAAAAAGTTATTAATAATAAATTCAATCCCCTTTTAACCCCTTTTCCCGAAAAAATCCCCTTTTTTACTTAAAATGTAACCACTGAACGTCTGTGATTCCTGTTTTATAAAGAAATACCCTGTAGCAAAAATTTACTGGGATCATGAGTATTTTTGCGACATTTTTTTTATTTTCTGTATGCTTTCCAGAATCAAAATTTTTTACACTTTGTTAAATACATTAGGACTATAATACAGAAAATTATCACCACTCTTAATAAATAAATGTAGGGTATTTAAAACATATTTTGGTTCAATATTTTTACATATGCTTTACAATAAATTCAGATGCTCAGAAAAATGAAAGCTGTTTTTACAAACTAAAATGACTGAAAATATTAACTCCCTGCCTGTGGGAGCGCATCGACACTTCTTGAAAATAGCACGCGATTGGCATTTTTCCACGCCTCCGGAAATGTTCAGCTTTTCCACAGGCAGAGGATTAAATAAAGGGCTTAAATTATAGCAAAAAACAAATGCTTGCTTTTAACTCCAGCCGCCTAGAACAGAACAATTTTATGTTAGAGAAAATAGCCTTAGTACAAAGTATTTGCATATCAATATTAATATAAGTTATAAATAATAAAAATTAAAAAATTATCGTGGATTTGAAATTCACGGATAAATAAAAATAAAACGCTTGTTCTAAACAGCTATAGCAATTTGGGCTATGCACAAAATATTGAATTGCTTAACTGAGAAATCGAATCGACATTTTTTGTTCAACGTCGGTTCTTTCGAGGGCCTTGCAAAATTCTTCAAAGGAAATCATTCCATCGCCGTTTTCATCTGCTTCGAGAATCGTGCGTTCTGCGATACTCGACAGTTGCTCTTCACTGAAATAGTACAAAAAATAGGTTTATTCTTATAAAATAAGTTCAGGATTTATGAAATTTATTTTCCGACCTGATATTAGCGCCAACCATCATATGTAGAATAGCCAAGAGTTCCTCTTTTGATATTAAATCGTCATTATCCAAATCGTACATTTTGAATGCAACTGTAATTAGAAAATAGTTAAAAATTATTTTGTCCTCTAGGGATCGTCCATAAACTACGTTATTAATATGGGGGGAGGGGGTTGACAGTTGTACTACTCTATTAAAAAATTATCTTTTTGGTTCAAGATTAATCTCTTTGGTGAAAAATTTAACTATTACGTTGAAAATTCGTTTCTTTTTTGGATGAAAATTAACTTTTTTTAACTAAAAATTTAACTATTACATTTGTAGTTGAAAATTTATCTTTTTTAGTTAAAAATTCAACTATTTGGTTCAAATTTATCGTTTTTAGTTGAAAATTCAACTATATGGTAGGAAATACATGTATTTCGTTGAAAGTTCGTCTTTTTGGATACAAAATTAATCTTGTTTTTTGAAAATTCATCTGACTGGTTGAGAATTAAACTATTTTGTTAAAACTTCGTCCTTTTTCGCTGAATTCAACTGTTTGAAAATACCGTTCTTTATAGTTGAAAAATCATTCTTTAAACTTTAAATTTAACTATTACATTTTTGGTTGAAAACTTATCTTTTTTAGTTGAATATTCAAATATTCTTTTGTTGAAAATTCTTCCTTTCGGATTGAAAACGCATCTGTTTAGGTTGAAAATTCAATTATTTGGTAAAAAATGTAACTATTGTGTTGAAAATTTAATTATTTTGTTGAATTTAAAATTCATTTTACATGGTAGAAAAGTCATCTTTCTTTGTTAAAAATCAACTTTTTTTTTTGAAAATTCAAGTGTCTTCGAAAAAATCGTCCTTTTGGCTTGAAAATTTAACTATTTGGCTAAAAGTACATCTATTTTGTCTCAAATTTGTCTCTTGCTTAAAAGTTTAAGTTATTGGTGGTCAATGCAACTGTTTGGTTAAAAATAATTAAATTTTTTTCAGAATTCATCTCTTTTGGTTGAATATTCTACTATTTTGTTGAAAAGTTATCATTTTTAATAGAAAATTTAACTAGAATTTATTGCCCTATTTTCGTGAATAATCACCGTATCTCTTCGCTTTTTAGAACATTTTGGACTGTGAAGTACTAAAAAACGCAGAATAAATGTGAAATCCTTGTTTAACCAATGGCTACCCCTCCCCCCCCCCCCGCCGCTGGGGGTAGGGGGGGGGCAAAAATAGCCCCAAATTGGTAAAGTAGTTTATGGACGGTCTCATTAAAGTATTCAACTTTTTGGCAATAATCCTATTACTTACATTTAAGCTTCTCTTGTCTGGAGTTGAGTCGGTTTGGACTATTCTTTTTGATTGGTCTGAAGTGGGAGAGCACTTGCATAAATTGTAAAAAATTTACGCGATCGTTGCCACTTTCTTCGAAGAAAGCATTCACAATTCTATCGCCTAAAGGATTTATTGCTAATTCGGGAATTCTCAAAAAGTCTTCGCGACTAAGAGTCCCACAATCTCCACGATCAAGGCTTGTGAATCGGCTGTAGAGACGTTCTATTTGATTTGGAGTAACTGTAAATAAAATTGAGTGCAAAAGAATTAATTTGAAAAGGATTGGAAATTTGTTCTAAAATGTTAATCAAGTTTGGGAGCATAATAAGCTCAGACTTATGAAATATACAACAATTAAAGTAAAAATATTTGCAATTGTTAGATTTCTAATGTAGAGACTGAAAAAAGAAGGCATGACAATTGAAGTTTTTAAAATTAAACATATTGTCATTTCGAAGTATTGAAATTGTAATGGTTCTATCCCATTTGTAATTGTTCATTATTTTAATGTTTAATTTTAAGCTTCAGTAACTTCTTTTGTTCGAATTCTCAAAAAAATGATCCCCAAATTTGAGCCAAATCGGTTAATATTTAGGGGTGGCGCAAAGACCATGAAGTTTCCCATTGACTTAATATGGGAAAAAGTCAGCTTTGTAAATTTAATATTTAAATACAATGATATGTTACAAATAATTCCGTATTTCAGTATAATGTTCAGAATTCGTCAGAGAATAATAATTAATTATACATTTTGAGGGTGAATGCCTTTGAGCCACTCTTATGCTTCCCCAAAGAAAACTCCATAAGTTACCAATTTTAATTTTATTTAATATTGCGGTTTATTAACGCTTTTTGAACGTTTTTTTTACCATAAATAACTGTGAATCGTTAATTTAAGAATACCCAGTCATTTGCTAACTAATTTTCAATTGTATAAACAGTTTTAATTTGTTTAATGATTTTTTTCAGGTTATGAGTTCTTTTTTCAAGGATAAAAAAAATAAGTTGTTTAAATAATTTTACAAATATTTAAATAATACGCGTTTGTTTAAGTATATACAAGAAAAAACATTTATAGCTAATCAAGTGATATTTATCCTTGACCTAGCTGCAAATATTTTTAGGAACGAACTAACGATATTGGTAAAATGTTTAAAGTCGGAATTTGCAACAGAATTTATTATGAATATTATTATTGATGTATCACATAAATAAATCGTTAAAAAATAATATTATATGGCTGAATTAAGAATATTGGAACTCTGAATATGGTGCTAATGAAATAGGATTAACTTTAACAGAGGTTTGAATTTTATAATTGATGTAACAGTTTACCTTGCACTTAAATAGATTATAAGGGTCTATTTAAAATGAAAATATGTGGAATTAATAGCAGAACTAGTATGACATGAGAAACTGAAAAAAATGACGTCACATAGCTAATTTAAAGATATAAAAACCCTTGAATGGAGGTTACAGTTGGATGTTTCAAGAATAAAAATTACTTTATTCAAATATATTTCAGTTTTATTGATTTGATTTTTCAGTATTTTTCTGTTTGAGTTACACACTTTTTTCTGTGTAGTTTACCTAAAAGAAGTAGGAGTAACATTTTTTCTTATACAATTTTTGACAGATTCTAATATTCTTGAATACCAATTTATTTTCTAAGAATACTCATAATTTTTTTTGCAAATTTGAATTGTTTAAAGTTAAATTCAAGTTAAATTCAAAAGAATTCAAATGAGTTAGAAATTTTTTTTAAAATATGAAAAAACTTCGTTGAATTCAGTAAATTTCGAATGAGCCTAGAAAAATTTAGGGGAATTCAAAAGAATTTGATGAAATGCCTAATAATTTAAGGTAGGGATCTTCAGTCAGGATCAATTAAATAAAAACATTTAAAAATTCAAAAAAATCCATTGAATTAAGTAGAACTGAGTGAAGAATTCAAGCGAATTAAAACAAAATTTATAAAAGTAACTAATGACTACAAAACAATTCAAGTTAAATTCAAAAGAATACAAATCAATTGGAAAAAATTCATTAAAAAATCAAGCTGTAAATCAAGCAATCAATCTTTTGAAACCTCCAGAAGTTTTGTACGATCTCGTGAAATATTTTGAAAAGCATTGAAAACTTTTAGAAAAACGTTAAAATCTGTCTAAATCCCTTGAAGTCTTCTAAAATTAGTTAAAATCCATCAAAAATCCTGTCATAGGCCATGAAATGTTAAAAGATTCTTGGAAATCCCATGAAATATTCTTCAATCACTTGAAATCCTTTAAAATATGTGAAATCCCTTGAAATCTTTTAAAATACTTTGCAATTTCTAAAAATTCTTTGAAATCCATTGAAATATTTAGCAGTTATGTGATATGCCCTGAAATATTTTGAAACCCGTTGAAAATGCTTTCAAACTTTTAAAATCTTTAAATTCCCTTGAAATCTTCTTAAATCGTTCAAAATTCATAAATATTCTATGGAAGTCTTTATAATGTATTACAATTATTTACATAGTCACTAGAATTTATTTTAAATCGCGGGAAATCCCATACTATTCTTTTTAATCTCTTAAATTGGTCTAAAATCCGTTCAAAACCTTTGATATTTCAAGAAATCTCATGAAATTTGAAATATTTCGAAATACTTGGGAAACACTGATATTTTTTAAACTTTTCAAAACCCAAAGACATCTTCTGAAACCTTTGAATTGAAATCTTAATATCTGATGTATATTCAAAATTTTAATGAACAACCCTTCGGTATTCAATAATTAACGGCAATAAATAATTTTTTTTTATTTAACGAAATTAAGTTTAATTTCCTTATTGAACTAGATATTTTCATATCTGCATTTGCAAAAACAATAAAATATATTTCGCCACCATAATATTGAAATATGTCGAAAATTTGGTGAAATAAAATGTTTTTCCTGCATTTTTTAGATAAACTATATACTTGAACAAAAACGTATTATTAAAATACTTTTACAATAATTTAAACAAATTATTTTATTGTTATCTTTGATTAACGAACTCATGAAGCCTAGAAAATACGTTCATTTCTCGACTAACCTGAAAGAAAAAATAAATATTTAAATAAATTTAAACTATTTAAACAATTGAAAATTAGTTAACAAATGACTAGGTATTATTAACTTAACGATAAATTACTATTTATGGGAAAAACCCGTTCAAAAAGTGTTAGTAAACCACAACATTACGTACAATTCAAATTTGTTACTCATGGGGTTTTCTTTGGGGACCCATATTATCGCGTTTAAATATTCTATTTACAAAAAGCTGACTTTTCCCCATATTAAATCAATGGGAAACTTCATGGTCTTTGCGCGACTCCTAAATATCAACCGATTTCGCTCAAATTTGGAAATTTTTTTGGGGGATTTGAATAAAACCTGGAAGTGAGAGCAGAGAAATTCGAAAAGTGAAAAATAAGGGGCACACTAACATAAATTATGCCAGAGATATATTGATCTTTGGACTGGAAAGTCACTTTTATTATTTTGTGAAACTGATTTTGAATAAAGGAACCAACAAAGAACTCGCAGATACATACAAAAAATAGAATTTAGCTACTGAAATCGCAAAAATAATCTCAATTTATAATATTTTTTATACAGTAACAATCCAAAAAATGATCCCTTGTTTAGAGGTTATGTCACAAGTAAGTGTAATTATCTACGCACTTTATCAATTTAAACATCACTAATCAACTGCATATGATCAGATTTAAAGTTATTTAAATATAAAGACAATGTTTGCAAACTTACATCCAGTTGCTTCCTGAATTTGAGCGATTTCTTCCTCTCGTAAAAGTAAACTTGAACTGTTCCCCATTTTTACGACGCTTTTAATTGATGTATCAAATGCACTAAAGTGAAAATGATCTTTGTGCAGAATTAACTTTGTATCAAGCTGATTAACTGATTAGTCACACATATGACACATATTCAAAATTTTCCCAAAGGACAAGATCAAAGTGCATGGAATTATTAAGTTTTCAAAAAAGATTTTTGACGTTTGTAATAGTAGGTTAGGTCGGTTAGGTTGATTTTTCAGGTTAGGTTAGTAGCTCCAACATTCGATAGTCGATTATCGAAATCTCGGCGGCGGCGCTGCTGCTATTTTTCAAAAGTAACTTGTTGATTTTGTTTATTTACGAAGTTTATTGTTATTTAAAGTGTTTTTTGAGTAAGTTAATAGCAAATTTTCGTCATTATTTATAATTATGAGCAAACTGAATGCCATAGTCAGGATGTCTACTTGAATGGAATTTTTCTCTCGAATTTACTAATGCAATATCGACTTCGAGACAGGGAATTTTCTAAAAGATTTGTAATTCTAAATTAAGACATGGAATTTCAGTAAAGAAATATAATTTTGAGTTTGGAGAGGGAATTTCCGTGAAATTTTATCATTTTCACTTTAAGGCAGGAAGGTTTAGCAAAGAATAAAAATTTTGAGTTTGGGACAGGGAATTACAGTAAAGAAATATAATTTTGATAATTAAACAATTTTTATTTTGACTTTTAAACAGGGGTTTCCGTAAATAATTGTAATTTCAATTGTGAAACAGGGAATTTTTTAAAGATTTATAATTCTAAGTTGGGACAGAAAAAAAATAGAGATTTTTTAAAAAGAAATATAATTCTAAGTTGCGATATGGATTTTCAGTGAACAAATATAATTTTGAGTTTTGGACAAGAAATTTTCGTGGAAAATTGTACTTTTTTACTTTGGGTCAAGACATTTTAGCAGAGAATAAAAATTTTGATTTTGAGACAAGAAATTTTAGCAAAAAAATATAATTTTGAAAGTTGGAAAAGGGGATTCCTGTAAGGAATTTTAATTTTGACTTTTGAACAGGGAATTTCAGAAAGTATTATAATTTTATCTTTGGAAGAGGTAATTTCCGCAAAAAATTAGAATTTTGATATTGGGACAGGGAATTAAAAAACATTATTATTCTAAGTTGGGACAGGAGATTCCAGTAAAAAATTATAATTCTGACTTTTAGACTCTGAATTTTCTAAAATATTTATAATTCTGTTTGAGACCAGGGAATAAATAAAAGGAATATGAAAAAAATGCACGGAAAGAATTAAAATTATCCTGAATTGTAATAGGGAATTTTCCAAAAGAATTATAATTCTAAGTTGCAACATGGAATTTCAATAAAGAAATATAATTTTGATAATTGGGACAGGAATTCCAGTAAAGGATTTTAATTTTGACTTTTGAACAGGAAATTTTGCAAAGAATTATCATTTTAACTTTGGGACAGGTGAATTCCGCAAAAAATTATAATTTTGACATAGGGAAAACACATTTTCGAAAAACATTTAATTCTAAGTAAGTTGGGACAGGAGATTTCAGTAAAGAATTATAATTTTGACTTTGAGACAGGGAATTAAAAAAATTAATATTCTAAGTTGCGAAAGGGGATTTCAATAAAGAATTATAATTTTGACTTTCAGGCACGAACTTTTCTATAAGATTTATAATTTTGACTTTGTGACTGGTAATTTCCTTAAAAAATTATACTTTTTTGTTTTACATATTTGGGACAGGAAATTTAAGCAAAGAATAAAAATTTTGATTTTGGGACAGGAAATTTCAGTAAAGAAATATAATTTTGACAGTTGGGACAGGGAATTCTAGTAAAGAATTTTAATTTTGATTTTAAAAAGGGAATTTCGCAAAGAATTTGGGACAAGTATAATTTCCGCCAAAACTTAGAATTTTGACATTGGGACAGGGGATTTCAGTAAAGAATTTTAATTTTGACTTTTGAACAGGAAAATTTGCAAAGAATTATCATTTTAACTTTGGGACAGGTAATTTCCGCAAAAAATTATAATTTTGACATAGGGACAACACATTTTCGAAAAACATTTCATTCTAAGCTGGGACAGGAGATTTCAGTAAAGAATTATAATTATGACTTTGAGACAGGGAATTAAAAAAATTAATATTCTAAGTTGCGGAATGGGATTTCAGTAAAGAATTATAATTTCGACTTTGAGACAGGGACTTTTCTATAAGATTTATAATTTTGACTTTGTGACAGGTAATTTACTTGAAAAATTATACTTTTTTTCTTACATATTTGGGACAGGAAATTTAAGCAAAGAATAAAAATTTTGATTTTGGCACAGGAAATTTCAGTAAAGAAATATAATTTTGACAGTTGGGACAGGGAATTCTATTAGAGAATTTTAATTTTCAAACAGGGAGTTTCGCGAAGAATTTTTTTGAAACAGGGAATTTTGTGTGTAAACGATTTACAGTTCTGAGTTGGGACAGGGGATAAGTAAAAGAAACATAAAGAAAATCATGTAAAGAATTACAATTATCCTGACTTAGAATAGGGAAGTTTCGAACAGAAATATCATTCTAAGTTGCGACGTGGAATTTCAGTGAGGAAATATAATTTTGAGTTTGGGACAGGGAATTTTCGTAAAAAATTATACTTTTTACTTTGTGACAGGAAATTTTAGAAAAGAATAAAGATTTTAATTTTGAGACAAGAAATTTCAGTAAAGAATTTTAATTTTGACTTTTGACAGGGAACTTAGCAAAGAATTATCATTTTAACTTTAAGACAGGTAATTTCCACAAAAGATCATAATTTTGACTTTGGGACAAGTAATTTCCGCAAAAAATTATTATTTTGACATTGAGATAATGAATTTCAGTAAAGAATTGTAATCTCGACTTTAAGGAAGGGAATTTTCTCAAATATTTATAATTCTTAGTTGGGTCAGGAAATTGAAAAAGAATTATAAAAAAAATTCACATAAAGAATTACAATTATCCTGACTTAGAATAGGGAATTCTCGAGAAGAAATATAATTCTAAGTTGTGACGTGGAATTTCAGTATAGAAATATAATTTTGACATTGGGATAGGGAATTTCCGTGAAAAATTATTATTTTGACATTGAGACAGGAAATTTGTCCAAAGAATAAATATTTTGAATTTGGGACAGAAAATTTCAGTAAAGAAATATAATTTTTACAATTGGGACGAGGAATTTTCCAAAAAAATAATTATAATTTTAAGTTGGGACAGGGGATTTCAGTAAAGAATTATAATTTGAACTTTCAGACAGGGAATTTTCTATAAGATTTATAATTCTGAGCTGAGACAGGGAATAAATAAAAGGAATATGAAAAAAATGCACGGAAAGAATTAAAATTATCCTGAATTGTAATAGGGAATTTTCCAAAAGAATTATAATTCTAAGTTGCAACATGGAATTTCAGTAAAGAAATATAATTTTGATAATTGGGACAGGGAATTCCTATAAAGAATTTTAATTTTGACTTACAAACAGGGAATTTCGTAAAAACTGATAATTTTTACTTTGGACAGGTCATTTCCGCAAAAAGTAATAATTTTGACGTTGGGCAGTGAATTTTCTGAACAAATTATAATTCTAAATTGGGACAGGGGATTTTAGTAATGAAATATAATTTTTACAATTGGGACAAAGAATGGCCGTAACGAATTTTAATTTTGTCTTTTAAACAGGAATTTCACAAAGGATTATAATTTTAACTTTGAGACACAGGTTCAGAAGTTTTGAACAGATTAAAAAATAAATAATTTTTCAAAAAGATTTGAAATTACTCAAAAAAGAGATTATGGATTTTTTGAGACTTCTAACAATTTCAAAGGATTTCTAAAAATGTTGAAAAAATCTGCACGATTTTCAGGCAATCTTTTTTTTATTTTTAAAGATTTGATACATTTTAAGAATATTTTTAGTTAATTTAAAGGAATATTGAAAATTCATCTCATTTGGTTCAAAGTGCAACTGTTTGGTTGACACTTAATCTTTTTTTAACTTTAATATCAGATGTTAAATTTATCCTTCGGAATTCATCTTTTTGGTTGAAAATTTAACTACTTTGTTGAAAGTTGAACTACATTGTTAAAAATAAACTTTATTGATTGAATATTCATCAGTTTCTTTAAAGATTCATCTTTTTGGTTTAAAATGTAATTATTTTGTTGAAATCTTATGTATTTTGTTGAAAATGATTCCGATTTGGTTAAGGATTGAAATATTTTTTGCAAATTTGTCTATTTTTGATAAATTTAACTGTTCTTGCTTCAAAATAAATATCTTTTTTTATTGAAATATCAAATATTACATTTGTCGTTTTGAATTCATCTTTTCTGGTTGACAATATCCGTGGTATAAAATTGATCTATTTGGTTGAAAATTCAACCACTTGGTTTAAAATGAACTTTTTGTTGAAAATTCATATTTTTGGGTTAAAAACTAAACTATTTTATAGAAATTTCATCTCTTTTGCTCAAAAATTCATATTTTTGGTTGAGGATTCAAAGATTTTGTTAAAAATTTGTCTTTTTGGATAAGTTCAACTGTTGTTTTATTTAAAATTAAAATCTTTTTTGGTTGAAATATCAATTATGCATTACATTTTTCGTTAAGACTTCATCTTTTTTGGTTGAAAATTTAACTATATTGTCGGAAATGAACTTTTTTCTTGAAATTTTGATATGACTTATCTGCGAAATCTTGAAAAACGTTTTGAGGTTTCTTAAGAATCTTAGGGAAATTATATATATATAAGCTTAGAAACAAATTTAAAAAATGAACTTAAAAAATAAATATTCATTCGAAATTGTTATTTTGTATTAAAAATGTTTTTTTCGTCAATTTCAAAAACTATACACAGTGTACGATTGATAATGCTAGTATCTTTAAAATTGAATGAAGAATTTTTTTAATTTTTTTTCAATTTCGTCCTTTGCCTAATGGATGAAGCGCACTGGGACAGGGAATTTCCGCGAAGAATTATAATAATTTTGAGATTGGGACAGATAATTACAGTAAAGAAATATAATTAACTTTAACTTTGAAACAGGTCATTTTTAACAGGGAACTGGGAATTTGAAAAATAATTTTAATTCTGATTTATGAAAAGGAAATTTACAAGAACAATCCCTGTTTCCAAGCCAGAATTCGTCAGATTTTGAAAGTCCCTTCTTTCAAATCAGAATTTGATTGATTTCCAAAAATGAGATTTTTTTTAAATTAAAAATTGGCCACAATTTGAAACTTTCCTCTTATAAATTTTAGAAAAATGAAACCTGGAATTTACGTAAAGAATTATAATTTAGACCCTTTTGGCCTATTAGGAAATTGTAGTGAAGAATTATTATTTGACTTTGAACATAGAATTTTTGGCATAGAACTGGAATTTTTAAGAATAATTTTAATTCTGATTCAGAAGAAGTGAATAAAAAAAATCCCTGTTCACATTCAAAATTATAATTCATTTACAAAACTCTCTGTTGCAAATCAGAATTATAATTCTTATGTCCAAAAATTATCTGATATTCAAACCCAAAATTACATTATTAAATTGCATTATTCTTTTACTAAATAGAATTTGTAATAGTCAAAAAGGTAGACCTAATAAAATAAAGATATTTAATCATTTTTCTAAGTTTATAATTTGTTTTTAAGAAATGTGCTTTGGAGCTTTAAAGTTGATTATACTTATATTGCTGGTCAATTATAATTCAATCATAAATTCTATTTTACAACTTCTCATGGTTTGTGGATGTTCTTCTCGAAAATTGATACATATTTAAATTTTTCTTAACCCATTTTAGAACTTGATCATTATTTACTTTTTTACTTGAGGGTGATTGTGGCTTAAGTATGCTTTATTCAAAGATCATCTTAAAAATCAACAAAGAGCTCAAAGAAAAATGAAACGAAAATTAAACCTACAAAAGATGAATCTGGAAAAATTTGGATCAGAAAATTAAATTATGAGGATTCGGCGAGCCATGTGCATCTCGCATTTCTTAATTTTCAAATGCGAATCCATTGAACGATGTCCATCAGGTCCGACGTTATTCTCAGCCTCCCATGGCGGGTGAATATTGTTTGCACAATCTTTGTACCTTATGTTTGATTAGGACAGCCAGGTGATGCTCCACGTCGTTTTTCTCCCCAATTTTTCATTCTCGAACAATTTTATACGTTCAGAAAAAATTTCCCATTCTTTTTATCATAAAAATGGTTAAATTTCTAATTTTCTCGTCATCTAGTTTTCCTTTTTTCATCTATTTTTTAGTTCATTTTTAGAAGGTGATATTCATATTTTAATTTTGATTATAGACTCTAAATCTAAATTGAGCAATACAATTTCATACCAAAATATTAATATAGAGTATAGTACTATGGTGGCCCTCATTGTTCAAAAACAGATTTTTTACTCTCATCCCCTAGTTTTGTTCAAATGACAAAAAAAATGACTTTCCAATTTGAGAAAAATTGTTTATTATTAAACTCTTCCTCTAAAGGCCATGAAGTTTCCTATTGATTTAACCCGAAAACGGTAACTTCTTAATGAGTGATTAAAAATTATGATTTTTTGAGGCCTTGCAAGAGGGTCTTAAAATGTTATAAAATTAAAAATCATGGTCGATTTTTATTCCCACAAGTATTCTGAACAAGTAAATCTATTATCAGTTAGGGAAGAATGTGGCATCACACATGGAAAATATAAATGTACATAACAATTTTTTGAAATGCTAGCAAAAATGAAAATTAGTTATTTTATTTTACAAGTAGAGTCTCTAAATACAGACAATACATACGTCACACTCTTTTCCCTATTCCCTTCTTTACCCCTTTTTGAAAGAATTCCTCTTTTTTCCTCTGCTTTCAAGAAACTTCCCCCTTTTCTCGTTTTTTTTTTCGCTTCAGTGCGAATTGAATTAATAGAACTATTTTTCATTGAAAGTTAATTCTTTTTAATTGAAAAGTCTATGCTATTATATTTTTGGTTCAGAATATGTCATCTCTTTTAGTCAAAAGTTCTATTTGGTTGAAAATGCGTTTCGTTTTAGTTAAAAATAATTTTTTCAACTAAAAATTTAATTATTACACTGTTGGTGTAAAATTGATCGTTTCTAGTTGAAAATTCAATAATTTGGTTTCAAGGTTTATGTCTTTCGTTGTAATTTCGTATTTTTTTGGTAATAAATTAAACTTCCTAATTGAAAATTAACTGCTTCATTGAAAGTTTAACTACTTTGTTAGAAATTAATTTTATTAATCGTAGAATTAGTTGAACATTATACTATTTTGCTGTAAATTCATCTTTTTTCGGTTGAAAATCCATTGTTTCAACGGCAAATTTAACTATTTAATTTTTGGTTGAAAATTTTAGTTCAAAATCCAACTATTTGGCTTAAAAATTATTCAACTGTTTTGTTGAAAATTCGTCTTTTCGGGTTGAAAGTTATACGATTTTCGTTGAAAATTCAACTTTTGATATAGATTAATTTTTTGATTGAAAATCTATATCTTTGGTTAAATATTTACCTATTTTGTTAAAAATTCATCATCTTCGGTTAAAAGTTCTTTTTTTTTCCTCTCGGTTAAAAATAAATTGTTTCTATACTATTATTTTCGTAGAAAATTCAACTATTTGATTGGAAACGAACTTTTTGGTTGAAAATTCATATTTTTGGTTGGAAAATTCAACCGTTTTCTAGAGAATTTGCCTATTTGGTTTAAGAATTCATTTTGTTGTTGTTCAACATTCATCTTGTTAGTTGAAGATTCATTTATTTTGTTGAAAATTTAATTATTTTGTTAAAAATTCGATTATTTTGTTAAAAATTCAACTATTTGGTTGAAAATTTAATTGTTTTGTTGATGATGATTTTTTTTGTTTACTTCAAACTTCAACTATTTTGTTGTAAATGTAACTATTTGGTTGATGATTATCTTCTGTTATTGTTTGAAAAATAAACTATTTAGTTACAAATTCTACTATTTTGTTAAAAAGTCATCGTTTTTTTTTCTCCGAAAAATCAACTACGTTATTGTTGATTCCTTTTGTAAGGACTTTCACTGAAAATCAGTGACACCTCACTGATTAATATTTAGAGAGTATATACATTAATTTTATTTTATATAATAGAATTTATTCCCCTATTTTCTTAAAAAATAACTCTATATCCCGTTTTGAGATAATTTTGGGCTGTGAAGTCTTTTAAAATACTATGTTTGCATGTTTTGTGTTTTGTTTTAGGCGTTTATCAAATGAAATCGAATAAAAAATTGGACTTAAAGGGGAGGGGGTGTTCGTATTTGTGACTTCACCCTGGGAGATTCAAACTTTGTGTGATGATCTGCGAAGAAGTAGGGGAGGGGTGGAAAAAGTGTTCAAAATAGCGTGACGTATTTTTTTAACGACCCCTTATTTTAATACCATGTTTTCGTCGTTAATGCCTTTTTCTGCTTTAACAGATTTTGCTCAAATCTGGAAATTATTTTGTTTTTGGGCATTCGAAAAATACTAGGCAGGAGGTGAGAGTAGATAAAAATCTGATTTTGAAAAATAAGGGTCACCCAAGTATAGTTCTGTAAACCACATAAAAGTGAGTATTAAATTCATCTTGAAGAGAAAAGGAATATTTGAAAATTTTTTAATAGGATTAAGAAATGATACACTGGTGTAGCCGAGGCCTGGCGGGACCTGGCGCCGCCTGGGTACTTTTTTTGAAGGTCTGGCGGCCCCAAGCCACTTTCTTGTCACACGGAAAAATTTTCCAGTTATGGGCCATCCATAAACTACGTTACCAATTTTTGGCTTTTTTTACCTCCCCTTTCCTCCCTGAAAGTAAAGTAGCCGTTGGTTAAAGACGAATTTTACGTTTGTAAATTCTGTTAAATAAAATTAATGTAGATAAAATATTAAATTCATTACAAAAAACTTTAAATTCCTAAGATTTCATGCCGAAATATATTGCATTTTCAACAAAATAGTGGCTTTTTCAAACAAAAAAGGTTTTTTACACAAAAAGATGAATTTTTAACAGAAAAAGATGAATTTTCAAACTGAACTCTCCAATAAAAGAGACGAGTTTTCCAAAACAGGGCTGAATATTCAAACAAAATAGTAAAATTTTCATTCCAAAAAGACGAATTTTTTTTCAGACAGATGAATTTTTGACAAAAAAGTTTCTTTTTAGCCAAGAAAGATAAATTTTCGACCAGAAGTGATAAATATAACAAAATAGGTAAATTATCCAAACATAATTAAATTTTTAACAAAATAGGTGAATTTCTAAAAAAATAGTTTAATTTCTAACCAAATACTTGAATTTTCAGCATAGAAGGATGCATTTTCATTCAACTATCGAATTTTCAAACAAAAAAGATTTAAATTCAATCAAATATTTTAATTTTCAAGACAAAAAGATCAATTTTTTAGAAGCCAGTAGAATTTTTTATCAAGAAAAGTTCATTTTTAACCATGAAACCGATAATCGAAATTCGACTTGAGATCCGTCGAAAATCGAGCTTTCTACCCTAGGGGAAAAAATTGACAGATAAATGTAAATGGCGGTGTTTAACACCTCTGTTTACATTGATCTGTCACTTTCTTCCCTAGGGTAGAAAACTCGATTTTCAACCCGCTCCACAGGCAGCGAAAGTCGAATTTTCGATTGTGGCATGATGAAAACAAGTTTTAACAAAAGAGTAAAGTTTTTAAGCTAAAAAGTCGAATGTTTTAGAAAACAGTAGACTTTTAAATCGGAAAGGATGAATTTTTGAACAAGGAAGATCATTTTCAATCAAGAGAGATCAATTTTTAACAAAATAGTTGAATTTTCAACTAAAAAATTGAATTTTGTATAAACACGATTAATTTTCTACCGCAAAAGACGACTTTTCAACAAAATACATGAATTTTTTACAAAATATAGTTGAATTTTTAAAGTATACAATAATATACACGATAAAGTTTCAACCGAAAATGGAACAAAAAAAAAACGCATTTTCAACAAAGCTCTGAAATTTTTAACCAAAAAGATGAATTTTCGACCAAGAAGATTAATGTTCTATCAAAAAAGACGTACGAACATCCAACTTATCAAATATAGAGGATAAAGTTATAACTAAACATAGAATAGTTAAATTATCAGATAAAAAAAGTTTTAACAAAAAAAAAAGTGAATTTTCAACAATGTCGTTAAATTTTTAACCAAGCTGATGAATATTCGACCAAGAAGATTAACGTTCTACCAAAAAAGACGAAATTTGAACAAAATACATGAATTTTCAACAAAATTATTTAATTTTAAAGTAAAAAAGACGATTTATTTACAAAAAAGTTGAATTTTCAACCCAAAAAAAAACATTATTTTCAACCAAAAAGTTTAATCTTCATCAAATAGTTTAATTTCCTACCAAATTGTTGAATTTTCAGGCCAAAAAGATGAATTTTCCACAAAACAGTAGAATTTTTAACTTAAAAGTTCATTTAAAAGCAAATGGTTGAATTTTCAACTATAATTATGAATCCTTAGTGAAAAAGTTATGTTTTTTACAAAGTAGTTCAACTTTGAGTCAGATAATCGACTTTTAACCAAAAAAGACGAATTCTGAAAGAAGCATGTAACATTTGATGTTTCAGCCAAACAATTGCATTTTCAATCAAGAAAGATCAATTTTAAACCTTGAGAAGATTAAATTCCTACCAAGAAAGACGAATTTTGAACAAAATACATGAATTTTCAACCGAAAAGATGAACTTTCAACTAAAAAAGATCAATTTTTAACTGAAAAAGACAAAATTTTTTAACCAAACATGGAATAGTTTAATTGTCAGTTAAAAAAATTTATTTTTAAACGAACATTAAACGAGTTTTTATCAATATAGTTAGATTTTGAAAAGAGATGAACCTTCAACTAAAAAAATGTATTTTTAACAAAGTGGTTGCATTTTTGATAAAAAGGAAACTTTTTAACAATATAGTTGCATTTTTAACAAAATAGTTCAGTTTTCAACCGAATAATAGAATTTTCAACTAAACGATATGAATTCCGAATCCAAAATATAATAGTAGCCTTTTTAAGGGGTCATTCTACTATCTCGGCAAAAAAAAGGTGATTTTCAAGAATTTTTTTCTCAACAACTACTTTATAAAATTAAATAAAATTTTCAGCATTCATTTATGCTGTCTCAAAGTTTATAAAAACAACTTTTCACATAGCATTATCGTTTAGTTTACGTATTATTCAATAATAAAAAAAGTGTCTAAAAAAAGGCATGCCCACTGCGTGCACGATATCTCCAATCAGCATCATCTTAAACAAATAAATCAGAAATTTTCTTGATTAGTATGACCATCCCCGAATTTCCTGAACTCTCTGAATTCACTGAATTCCTTTAAAATTTTGGATATAGACAATTTCTTGAATTCTCTATATTCTATGAATTCCTCAAATTTACAGAATTCCCTGATTTGTCTAAAATTCTTTATTTCTCTGAATTTCATGAAATTCTTGAATAACCTGAACTCCCTTAATTCCCTGAATTCATTGAATATCCTGAGTTTCCTAAATTTTCCTAATTCTCTGAATATCAGGAATTCCTTTCATTCTCTAAATTACCTAAATTCTTCAAACTCTTTGAAATTGTTAAATAACCTGAACTCTCTGACTTCCCTGAATTCTTCAAATGTTTTTAATATACTAAATTCCTTGGATTCTCTGCATTCAATGAAGTCCCGAAATTCTCAGAATTCGCTGAATCGCCTTAAATTTAAATTTCTCTAAATTTCATGAAATTCTTGAATTACCTGAAATTCCTGATTCCCTAAATTCATTGGATATCCTGAATTCCTTAAATTCTCTCAATTATTTGAATTCCGTGAATACCCTGAATTTTTTGAATTCCTTGAATAAGTTTAATATACAAAATTTTCTGAATTCTCTGCATTCTGTGAATTCTTCAAATTCACATAATTCCCTGATTCGTCTCAAATTCTTTATTTCTCTGATTTTCATGAAATACTTGAACTCCCTGAACTCCTTCAATTCTCTGAATTCATTGGATATCCTGAATTCCTCAAATTTTCCTAATTCTCTGAATTCCTTAAATATCATAAATTTCTTGTATTCTCTATATTACCTGTGTACTCCAAACTCTCTGAAATTTTTAAATAACCTGAACTCTCAGACTTACCTGAATTCCTTAAATATTATTAATATACTAAATTCCTTGGATTCTCTACATTCTATGAATTCCCGAAATTCTCGGAATTCCCTAAATCGTCTCAAATTCATTACTTCTCTGAATTCCATGGAATTCTTGAATTATCTGGACTTCCTGAATTCCCTGAATTCATTAGATATCCTGAATTCCTTGAATTTTCCTAATTTTCTGAATTCCGTAAATACCCTAAATTCCTTGAATATCATGAGTTCCTTGTATTCTCTAAATTCCCTAAATCCTCTGAGCTCTCTAAAACTTTGAATAACCTAAACTCTCTGATTTTCGTAAATTTCATAAATTTTTTGAATGTACTAAATTTCGTGGATTATCTGCATTTTATGAATTCTCGAAATTCTCGGAATTCCCTGAATCGTCTCAAATTCTTTATTTCTCTGAATTTGATAAAATTCTTTAATTAAATAAACTCCCTGAATTCCGTAAATTCATTTAATATCCTGAATTATTTAAGTTTTTTTAATTCTCTGAATTCCTTGAATTATATTAATTCTCTGAATTTCGCGAATACTGTAAATTCTCTAAAATCTCTCAAATTCACTAAATTTCTCGGAAATCCTTGATTTCGCTGAATTTCCTGATATTGCTGAATTGCCTGAATTATCTGAACATTCTTGAATGTCTTGAAGATTTTGAATATCCTGAATTCCTTCAATTGTCTGTATTCACTTTATTCCCTGAATTCCCTGAAATCCTTGATTTCTCTAAAATCATTGAATTGCGTTAACTTTCTGAATTTTCGGAATCCATTAAATGTTCTAAATTCCTTTAATTCTCTTATTTCTCTACATTTATTGAATTTCATTAATTTTGTGAATTCATTAGATTTTCTAAGTTCTCTGAAATCCCCGAAATTCACTGAAACCCATGATTTCTCTGAATTCCCTGAAAACATTGAATTTCCTGAACCCTCTGAAGTATATAAATTCCTTGAATATTCTGCATATCCTAAATTCTTTTCATTCGCTGAATTTCGAAAATTCTCTTAATTCCTTGAATTCTCTCAAATTTTCTTCATTCGCAGAATTCTCTGAAATTCTCTTAATCTCCTGAATTATCTCAAATTCTTGGTTTTTCTGAACATTCTGAAATCCTTGAATCGCCTGAAATCCTGAATTCTTTGAATATATTTTCAGGATTTCTGATCCTTTAGATCAGTAAATGACAACTTTGAGGCAATAAACGAGTACTAAATTAGATTATTTAATTCTCACATCTGAGAATTTTGTCTTACTCAATTCCTTGCATATTCTGGATATCCTGAAATCCTTGAATTTTCTGAATTCTTTGAATTATTTAAATTCTCAGAATTCCTGGAATATTCTGAATATCCTGAATTCATGAAACTCTGACTTCTCTGAATTTTCCTAATTTTCCAAATTTCTCTACTTTGAAGTTCTTGGAATTCGTGGACTTTAAAGGAATTCGGAATATTTCAAAGAAGTCAATAAAATTTAAAAGAATTTGAAAATATTTGAAAGCATTCGAAGCTATTTAATTTACTGAAAAAGAACACATAGAAATTAAAGAACTTGAAATAATTTAAAGCAATTCGATTTTAATTAAAAAAGAAATGCAACTGAATTAAAAATAATTCTAAAAAAATGATGCTAAAATTTCGGCAAAGTTGCCAAGCCCAATTTTTTATTTAGTTTTTAAATTTGTGTATAAATAAAAAAATATTTGATATTTCTGGTTCAGTCCTTTCAGTTCCGTCCTGTTGATTGAGATTTTCGTGATAATTTCATCAACATTCATATTTAGTTGATAAATCTGATGAAATATTCAAACAAATTTGATACCAAAATGCATCATTCATGCGTTTCTCGACTAAAAAATTCTTTGTTTCAATTATCGTCTTTTTAGTTTTCGTCTCTCATCAATTTTATCGTTTTAATAAGGCTGCTTTCTCAGGATCGAGTGAAATTTAACCTCTTCTTCCACTTTTGTCTATTTTTTTCGCACTAGTCGTTTTTGACGTACGACAGGTCATTTTAACATAGGGGTATCAACATTTTCTCGTAGACCTCACCAAAAATTTTCTAGATTATCGAAGAAATTTGCAATTTTATTGGCGAAACAGCATGAATGCTTTGAAGGCCTTTTTGTTTCAGCCTTATCACGACATAATCGCGAAACCACAATGTATAAAATCATGGGTAACAGGCTCCAGGTTCGGACGGCAATTTCACGGTCCGACGCTCAACCGAATAGCCGGGCGACCACTCGATACACATTTGAACACATACATCACCACACACGTGCGTATGTCCACATTTGCGCTATGCGAAATCTCTCTACATATATATGTTTGTATGGACAACGATACATGGCTCTATGAACGCAAATGTATCATGCTTCGTACATTTACCTGTAACGGCACCACACAGAATCGCCAAGCCATAAAGCCATAAAGCTCTGACGTAAATCGAGCGAAGCTCTGGCTGAGCGAGAGGATAACGCAAAACTAGTCCCGTGAGAATTCATTTTTCCGAATCAAAATACGATCCTATAAAAGATATTCTGCCTCGAAATTGCACCAAAATCCACAGATATTGTTGTCGTTAATTGGGTTATATTTCGCCAATTAACTTCATTAAACTGCAATCTTAATTGTAGGTTTTTTTAATATTATAAAAGAAGTTTATTGCGTGTCTGACTATAGTCGTTTTCTATCACTTACATCTGCCATGAGAAATAACTGTGATTCTGTAGTGCAACATATTTGTGGTATATGAATTTTCAAATGAAAATATAAATTTTCAATCAAAAATTCAATTTTTAATGAAAGATTTGAGATTTCAACGAACAAATCAAGTTTAGTCCAAACAGTTGCATTAACAAACAAATAGTGGATCTTTCAAGCCAAAAAACGAATTTCCAACAAAATAGTTGAATACACAATCAAAAAGGATTAACTTCTATAGCAGCAGTGGCACTTTTAACCACCAAAGACGGATAGAACAAGTATTTCAAACAAATTATGGAGTTTTCGAATCAAAACGGCGATTTATCTACAAAATAGTTGAATCATTCCTAACCAGAGAGTTGAATTTCAGACAAATAACTATGAAACGATAACAAAAACCGAATTTTCAACGAAATAAGTCAATCTTCAACCAACAAAAAATGCTTAAAATAAGTTAAAATTTCAACCAAGTAGCTAAATTTTCAATTATAGGTTCTTTCAATATTATAAAAGGAGTTAATGACGCGTCTGACTATAGTAGTCATTTATCACTTACACCTGGCATGATAAATCACTGTGTTTCAGTAGTGCAATATTGTTGTGGTCAGACGTGGGTCTCTCATCTCTATCCGCGCCCAGGGTATTTTACTCAGGACACGGGTTGAAAATTTTATTATTTTTTTGAAAAGTCATCTTTTCTGATCGAAAATTGAACTGTTTTGAACGCTGAAAATTGTATCGAAATTTAATCACCAAATTTAATTATATTGTTGAAAATTCAACTCTTTTGATAGAAAGTATTTTTTGGGTTTCAAAGTCGACGATTTTCTAGAAAATTCATTTTTTAGCTCGGAAACTCAACTATTTTGGTTAAGAATTCTACTATTTGGTTACAAATTTAATTATTTTTTTAGAAAGTCATCTTTTTTATAAAAAAGCAACATTTTTTTATAGAAAATTAATTTTTTTTTGGCAGAGAAGTAATATTTCTTAGCTTAAAATAAACTTTTCTGTTTGAAGATTGAACTTTTCTAGTGTAAAATTTAAATTTTGTCTACATAAATTGTCTCTCCGGTTGAAAATTCAATTATTTTGTTGAAAACTTAACTATTTTGTTAGAAAGTCAACTTTTCGTGTTTCAAGGTAAACGGTTTTCTAAAGCAGTCGACTTTTTCGTTAGGGAATTAAACTATTCTGCTTAAAAATTCTACTATCTGGTTTGAAATTTCATGATTTTATTAAAAAGTCATCTTTTTTATCGAAAATTGGACTTTTTGTATAGAAAATGCGTCTTTTTTGGTAAGAGCGTCATCTTGCTGAATTCAAAATTATTTTTTTCTCAATTATACTTTTTGGATTGAAAATTTAAATGTTTTCTATGAGAATTTTTTTTTGATTCGACTTTTCGGCTTAACAACTTAACTTGTCTGTTGAAAATTCGACTATTTGAATCAACATATTTTTTCGTTGAAATATCGACTACTATGTTTTTCGTTGAGAATTTATCTTTCCGGTTTAAAAATTCAACAATTTGGTTGGAAGCTTTTTCTTTCTGGATTAAAGAATATTTTTTGGTCATAAATTCAACTCTTACACTAACATATGAGAAAAAACTGTGATTGTAGAGCATTCAGGGAATTCAAGGAATCGACAGAATTCAGATTATTTCAGGCATTCTGAGAATTATAAATAATAAGGGATTTGAGAGAAATTCTCATTGCTCTGAATGTAAAACTCTTAATTTTGAAAAGAGAAATAAGATCTTTTTATTTTCCGTTCCGAAAGCTGTGCATTTTTAAGCCTAAAGGCTATAAAATTAATAATTTACCATTTTCTAGCAAGTAAAATTTAAAAATTTTAATTTTAAACTGAATTTGAAAATAATCCACTTATAAGTTCTAAAATTAATTAATTTTTAGTTTTAAATGCTTGGAAAAAAAATATTTCAAATTGGTGAGCTCAATATTAAAAATTTTCTCCATTTTTTTAACTCCCAAGTTCTCGAAAGTCTAGCATTTTAAGTTATTTACAGGTTGTTTATTAACGAAAGCGTTAAATTAGGATTAATTCAATTACTTCATGTTTTTAATTTCGAAAGTTTATTTAGGAAATTGTGGACGTTTCAGGTTCAAATTAATTATTTAACTAAGCATTGGCTTGAATTATTTATTCAACTAATAACTGAAAATTTATTTGAATTTGAAAATTCCCTGTTCCAAGTGAGCATTATAAAATATAATTATTTTCAAACGATATTATATTAAAGGATTTAAAAATGAGACCAAACTATTTCCAATGGTTTGACATAAGATGTTATATTTTATTATATTTTGAATGTTTCTGATCAAAATCTGTTTAATTTCAAACGATACTAGCTTGCAATTTCAACAATTGAAACAAAAATTCCAACTACAAATAATAAAACGAACGGAATGTATTAGCTGCGTACACTCGTAGATAATTATTTTCAATGGTACTTTCTCAGCTAAATTTAATTACTTAAAATCAGCGATAATAGAAAATTTGTTGTAAATCTTGTTTTTGGGTTGATTTTATTAAACAAAATGTATTGTTCACTAGTTTTCTCGAAAGAGAAATACAAAAGACTCTACAGGTCTTTTATTTAATCCCAAATTGGGGCAGACTTTTTTAGTTTCTTGTATAGAACGACGCAGTACAGAGACCATTTCGCAATTCTATAGTGAGTTCGGTTGAAAAAGAAATAGTCGTCGTTTCATGCTTCGTTTATTCTCACGCGCAAAATCCGTAGAAAAATCGTCTTTCTTCCTTAGCTTTGCTCTTGTGCTTCTTTTACGTAAGTTTATGTATAGAATCGTCTGTTCGAGCATGAAAAAAGGACACAAGACAGATCTATGATGCAAGAAATAAAATAAAAATACTTAAAATATATGACTGAAGAATAGAAAATGTGAGGTATTAAAAATTGGTGAATGAATGTTGGAAAAATATTTCCTAAAACGTGAATTTTCGATAATAATGTTCATTTTAAGCCAAGTAAGATGAATTTCAAATCCAAACGGACGACTTTTTAACAAAGGACATTAATTTCCAACTAAAGAAGATTACCCTAACAAAATATGTGAATTTTCAACAAAATAATTAGAGTATTAACAAAATAGTGGACATTTTTACTACATAGCAGAATTTTCAACCAAAAAGACTAATTTTCTACCAAAAGACGTATTTTTAGCAAAATACACTAATTTTCAACAAAATTCATGGGTTATTCATCTTGCCACTTGTATGATGTTCCTTTGCGAAATTTGCGAGTAATTTTCCCATTTTTCCATTTTATCAATTTTATCTATCAATTTATCAATTACTTTAGATGGTTCAAGTCCCTTTAGGACCATTTTAAGCCCTTGAAGACCCACTTGAGACCCTTATAAAAGGAGCTAATTACATCTCCGACTATAGTCGTCTTCTATCACTTATTTATTACTCATTATTAAAATAATAGAATTACAATAAATATGAATATCAAAATTCAAACATTAAATATTAAATATAATATATAATTCTTAAAATACATAATTATAATAATATGATTATTATATACGTATATATCATTATATATGAATAGGTTAATTTTTCCATCACTTACATCTGGCATGAGAAATCACTATGATGCAGTAGTGAAACATTGTTGTGGTCAGACGTGGGTCACTCTCCACTGTCCGCGCTCAGTGTATTTTACTCAGAATACGCATTAAGACCCTTTGAGACCATTTTTTTCACGAAGTTGTTCAATTATAAACCTATTATTTGCTTTTTATAAAAAAACAGAATTTTCAACGAAACATGTAATAGTTAATATATTAACCAGAAAAGTTTCTAATATGAAAAAATACAAATTTTCAACATAATGAATGAATTTTTAACCAAAAATAAAATAGTTAAATTTCCGGTTAAAAAATCAATTTAAAACCAAAGATTAAAAGGATTTGAAACAAAATAATTAAATTATTCACCAATATAACAAATGTTTAACCAAAAAATTAAGTTTGAACAAAGTAGTATAGCTTCACCAAGTAGTTGAATTTTTGATCAAAAACATTAATTTTCTACCAAAAAGATGAATTATCAACAAAATATGTGAATTTTCGACCATAGACTTGGACATTCAACCAAAAAGATTACTTTTCATCCAAATAGTTGAACTTTGAAATGAAAAAGATGATTTTATAACGAAACATGAAAAAGTCCAATTTCTCGTTAAAAATAATTAATCTTCAACCAAAAATTGAACGAATTTTCAACAAAAGACTTGAAATGTCAAGAAATGAGATAAATCTTTGGACAATAAAATGAAAATTCAACAAATCAGTTTTTCTACCAAAAAAAGACGAATCATCAATAAAAAAAAAATTAATTTTCAATCCAGTATTTGAATTTTTACCTGAAAAAATTAATCTTCAACTAAATAGTTCAATTTTCGACTAAAACTGATAAATTTTCAACCAAAAATTAAAGAGTTCAATTTTCAAATGAAAATCTTAATTTGCAATGAAAAATGAAATGAGGTTTCAACAAAATATTCAAATAATCAATCTACGAGATGGATCCTCAACCAAAAAAATTAGGTTTCAATGAACTAGTGCAGCCTTTAACCAATTAGTTGAATTTTATACCGAAAAACATGACTTTTTAACGAAATTGTGGCATTTTCAACAATATAATGAAATTTTCGATGAAAAAGTAGAATTTTAAGACAAACGAAATAAATTTCGACCCTAAATATAATGATAGATTTTTCAATAAAAAGATGGATTTAGCCAAGAACAGTTGGAATTTCTTATTGAGTTCTATTAATTCAGTTTGCACCTAAGCGAGAAAAAAAAGAGAAGAAATTTTTGATACTGAAAAAAATAGAATTTCTAAAAAAAAGGAGAAAAAAGGGGCCATCTTTTGTAAACTCTGTTGAAATTCATCATCAGGAAACGTACTAGCCCCTCACCTCCTAAAATTAGTAACATAGTTCATGGAGGGCAATATCAATGTTCTAAAATCAAAAAAAACTGTCTAAGGAATTCAATTAAATGTATTCTCATTCTACGATCAAATATTTTAGAATCATTATTTATTGTTCGATTCATGATTCTATAAAATCTAATTAATAATTTGTAATCAAAAATAGAAGTGTCAGCTCAGTGTCGCATGACATTTTAAAAGGGTCCACCGAAATGTCACAAATCGTCAAAAGAGAGAGAAGTGATTCAAAAGTCACTAAAAATAGCGTCCCGTATATGTGGACCCTTTACCTTTTTCCTGCTTGTATTTTTAGAAAAAGTAATGAAAAATATAATATCTGAAGGTATAGAGTCAACCTTTGTGGGACGCTGTTGTAAAAATATGCAGCTTCCTTTGTACACATTTAATAGAGGAAGTCTTGAAGGCGAGAGGAAAATGGAAAATGGGTCACGATATACCAAATCGGATTGACTGAAATCGCATTACATGCTTGGTTTGTTGGGTATTTGAATGTGTAGGTATATTCCTAAGGTACACACAACTCCTATAAAGACTTATTATTGTTTGATTATTATTGTGTTATAAGGCTGGTCCATTCAAGTCCCTCTATGACCATTTTAAGACATTTGAGACCCATTTAAGACCCTTATAAAAAGAGTTAATTACATGTCTGACTATAAACGTCTTCCGTCACTTACATATGGCATGAGAAATCACTGTGATTCAGTAGTGCAACCTTTTTGTGGTCAGAAGTGGGTCTCTTCCCACTGTCCGCGATCAGGGTATTTAACTCAGAACACGGGTCAAGACCTTTTAATACCATCTTAAGACCCCCAAGACCCATCTAAGACCCTTATTGAAGAGTTAATTACGTTTCTGACTATAGTCGTCTTCTATCACTCACATCTGGCATGAGTATTCACCATGATTCAGTAGTGCAACATTGTTGTAGACAGATGTAGGTCTCTCTCCACTGTTCGCGCTCAGTATATTTTACCAAGAACACGCATTACAACCCTTTAAGACCATTTTAAGACCTTGAAGACCCATTTGAAACCTTTGTAAAAGGAGTTGATTACGGGTCTGACTATAGTCGTCTTCTATCACTTACATATGGCCTGGACGTTTCGACAGGGAAAAGGAAAACTGCAGAAAACTACCCGAGTCGAGATTCACCTCGCAGCTAATGCCATCGGTTATAAAGACTTGTATTTAACTTGCAATTTATGTGCAGCTGAACGTCTTGCATGTAATGTATACTAACACAGAAAGCTATCATCCATCAAGCTGTTCGCATTTTTGTGCTTGTTCTGCAGATTCTCGTGCACTCGCGTGTCAAGTGTACCATATTATGTGGCAAGAGGTGATTTATAATTCAGGAAATTTAAATCTGACTTTGGATCCTTCAAACTAATTAGGGCCCGGATTATATTCTCTTTCATATATATTAGAGTGGTGAAAAAATACATTGGAATTTTTTTCTTCTCGACTTTTCATAAATATCGTCCCAAAATTTGTTTGAATCCAAAAAGAAATAAATAGATTTTTCGTTAAAAAAAATAGTATTCAGAGGTTCCGAAAGCCCCATAAAGTTTAACACATATCTCCCATAAGAAGAAAAGACGTTATTGTAAATTTTATTCAGAATCATCAATATTAGGTCAATCGAATTGTAATTCCACCTTTCTCTTTTAAATTAGCCGTGGCATACAAGTCTAAATTTAGTTTTTGAATATGACCCCCATAAGTTTATTTTATAGGGTCCCAAGAAAAACCCATGAGTGAAAAATTTTGTTTTGCGAGTTTTTGGCGCTAATTATTACTATTTTGCGGTTTAAAAAAAAAATAAAGTTGTTTATAGTGCATAAAATACTACTTTTTGCTGATAATTAGATGTTTATATAAATGTCGTAAACGATTTATTATTGTTTCTAACCATTTTTTTTAGAATAGAGCTATAAAGTCGTGTTTTTTTCAAAATGTTTCAATTTATTTTGAACGATTCAATTACAGTGAGGTAATAGTTAATTTCAGTTAACAAAAATAATGGAACAATTTATTATTATTTTCATTAATATTCTCTTTGAATAATGCTAGATAGTCCCGGTTTTTTTGTTGAAAATTTTCACTTTTTATCAACTTTTTACTTAAAGTTATTAAAAGGTGAAAATTTTCATAAAAAACTGCAACTTTCTAGCATTATTCTAAAAAAATATTGTTGTATATGATAATGAATTCTGTAAACAATTATTTTTGTTAAATTACATTATTTTCACCTTTTTCTAAGTGAAAAGTGCAGAAAAAGTGGAATGTTTAAGAAAAACCCGCATCTTTCTAGCATTATTCAAAGAGAATATTAATAAAAATAATGATAAATTGTTTAGACAATTATTCACGTTGAGTTAAATTAATTGCATCTTCACCCTAATTGAAAATTTGACTAAAGGTAGAAAATTTAAGAACAAACTGCAACTTCTTAGCATTATTCTAAGAGAATATTGTTATAAATAATCATAAATTGTTTAAACAATGAGAAAATGGCTAGAAACAATGATAAATTGTTCAAACAATTTATGTAAACATCTAATCTTCAGAATAAAAAAAAATATTATGTAAGCATCTAATCTTCAACGTAGTATAAAACATTCTTGTTTGAAAAATCGCAAAAAAAATCATTGATTTAAAATTAAGATTTTTGTTGTTTAGAATAATATCAACTATTACATTTTTCGTTGAGAATTTACCTATTTTGGTTCGAGATTTAACTATTCGATTGAAAATTCAACTGTTATGGTAGAAAGTTCAATTATTTCGTAAAAAATAACTTTTTGGTTTAAAATTCATATTTTTGGTAAAAAAATCTCATTTTTTGGTTTTATAAATTTGTCTGTTTTTTGTAAAACATTAATCTGATTTGGTTGAGGATTTAGTCAGTTTGTTCAAAATTCGTCATTTTTTGTTGAATTTAAATATGTTGGATTTAAAATTAAAATCCTTCATTGTTGAAATAATATCAACTATTATATTTTTTGTGGGAAATTCATCTTTTTTTGTTGAAATTCATGTAGTTTTTTGACAATTAAAATATTTTTGTAAGAAGTTCAACTAATTGGTTAATTAATGATTAAAATGTCGATGGAAAATTCAACTCTTTTGTTGAAAACTGTTGTTTTCGGTTTGAAAATTAATCTTTTTTGGTGAAAAAAATTCTGAAGAGGGTTCAACTATTTCGTTGAGAATTTATATTTTCTGGTTCAAAATTCAACTATTAGGTTGAAAATTATCTGTTCTATTTGAAATTTAACACTTTTGTTGAAAGTTCGTCTTTTTGATTTGAAAATGGTAGAAAATCCAACTATTTGGTTAAAAATTAACTTTTTTGTTGCAAATTTGACCTTGTGCTTCAAAAATCCATCGTCCCACGTCACATTATTTCAATTTGAAAAATTATGTTTACAAAAATTCGAAATTTATTTTCCGAGAAGAGTATTATCTAGGAGTGAGAGCTGCATGTTTTGTCCTCGGGCTTATTTCTTCAGTGCACGTCACACAGTGTTGTTCACTTGCCGAAATATATTGTGTATTTTTTATATACATTAACTAATACCTATTTCTTTCGAAATTAAGTGTTCAAAAAATAGAGGAAGCGAAGAAAGTAAATTTTTAGACGGAAGGAGACATTGTATTGAATGGCATCTCGTAAAATGAGAAAATAGGATAAACTTTCGATATTTCTGACTTTGTAGAAGTGAACTAAGGAAGAAGAGACTAGTTCCATGGTAACCGATTCCATGATGAAATCGGTGAAATAGCCTTTGTCACTATATACCGAGGTGTTTGAAAAAGTCTACTTTATAGGATGGTTATGAGATCTCGAAACTTACTTTTCTATACCCCATCGGTACAAACTGCAACCCCAGCACTTCTTACTTTCAGAACATTTCTTGCCTTCGAACATCAGTTTTATGTCTTTGCGATAGTTTCGAGTCAATTTCATCAAACTTTTCAAGTTTTGAGTTGAAAGTGCTCTTTACATGTTACAAACTATCTTTTTTAATATGTGAGCCAATAGTAATTAAAAAATTTAGATTATACTTTATTTTAGGATGAAAAAATTTTTCTCATTTATTTTTTTCTATCATTACATCAATCCATGATTCACAAATGAAAGAATCCACCTCGATTCAAGTAAATTTTTTTTTTTCATTTCATTTAAAAATCAATGCGAAGAAGACGAATCTTTAACAATATGTTTCAATCTTCAACCAAAACAGATAGAACGAAAATGTCAACCTGATTGTTGAATTTTTTAATCAAGGAAGCGGATTCTCTATAAAACAGTTCTACTTTCTACCCTTAATTATGAATTATCAACAAAAATGTTAATTATCAACCAAATAATTAAATTTTCTACCATAATAATGGAATTTTTTGCCCAAAAGACGAATTTAGAAAACCAAAAAGACAATTTTTCTGAAAAATAGTTTAATTTTCAACACAAAAAAAAATTATTTTTTTACTAAGAATTTAATTTTTAACGAAAGAGTTTGAATTTTCTACAAAAAAATTCAGTTCAGTGCAAACAGTTGCCTTTACAACCAAATAGTGGAACTTTCAAGCAAAAAGACGAATTTACAACAAAATATTGAGTACACAACCAAAAAAGATTAATTTCTATCCCAGCAGTTGCACTTTTAATTACAAAAGACAAAGAGAAGAAAAATTTCAAAAAAATTGTGAAATTTTCGAATCAAAAAGGCGATTTTTATACAAAAGAGTTTGATTTTCTTTTCTCAATTCAGAATTTTTAAGCAAAAGGTCAGTTTCAATCCAGTAGTTGAATTTTCTACTAAAATCATAAGATTTTTAACCAAACAGACGAATTTTTTTCAAAACAATTGAATTTTGAACAAAAAAGTTAATTTTTGAATAAAGAGTTTAATTTCAAACGAATAATGATCAATTTTCAAACAAAAATGGAATAGGTAAATTTTTAGTTTGAAAAAATAACTATGAAAGAACAATAGAGAACTAATTTTTAACAAAATAAGTCAATTTTCAACGAAAAAAAGAAATGCTTAAAATAAGTTAAAATTTCAACTAAGTAGTTAGATTTTCAACCTTAAAAGATGATGTTAGTTGAATCTTTAGCTATTAACAAAGTAGTTCAACTTTTAACCGAATAGTTGAATTAAAAAAAATGAATTCTCAATGAGTAATTTATTAGTTTAATTTGAACTAAAAACGATTAATTTTCAACCAACAATTATGTAGTTGAATTTTCAGTATCAAACATGAATTTTCAGCTGAAAAAGAACAATTTTCGAAGAAATAATTAAATTTCAAACGAAACAGATGGATCTTCAACTAATTAAATGAATTTGTAACAAAGTAGTTCAAGATTCAAGCAGGTAGTTTAATTTTCAATCAAGAAGATTGATTTTCTTCCAAAAAAGACGAATTTACAATTAAATTAATATATTTAGCAAATAGTTAATTTTTTAACTAAAATTAATTAATCTTCAACCAAAAATGGAATATTCAAATTTTAAAACCAAAAAGATAAATGATCAATGACAAATTTCCAATTTTCAACAAAATAGTGAAATCTTATACCAATAAGACGAATTTTTAACAAATTTCTATAACTTTAAACCATGTGCTTGAACTTAAAAAAAAGGAATTCTCAATGAAAAATGTATTGCTCAAAATTTTAAATATAAACGATAAATTTTTAGCCTCAAATTCATCAGATTAGATAGTAACAAAATAGTTCAACTTTTAACCGTGTAGTTTCGTTTTCAACAAAAATATTTAATTCTGAATAAAAAATTGAAACATGAAATTTTGAACAAAAAACGTCTATTTTATTAGTCCATTTTATAAGTTGAATTTTTATTCGTGAAAATTAACCTTAGACTAAAAAAAAATTAATTTCAATTGAAGAAAGAAAATTAACAATACTTTCACCAAAAAATTCAAATTTACAATAAAATATATCAATTTTCAACCAAATAGTTGAATTTTTATCTAAAAGCCATCTATTTTTATCAAAAAAAAAAGTTCAATTTTCAATTACAAAACTAATTTTTAACACCAAAGAGCACGAGGCTTAAAAAAAATAGTGCAATCTTAGCACAATAAAATAAATTTATAAAAAAGTAGTTTAAATTTCTATTAAGTAGTTGAATTTTCAACAAAAAACATTTAATTCTGAATAAAAAATTTAATGGTTGAATTTCCAAATAAAGCGTTCAATTTTCAGCCAAAAATGTATAAGTTTAATTATCAGTGAAGAAAATGAATTTGCAACTTGATAAATGAATTTTTAACTAAATAGTTTAATTTTCGACCAAAGAGATGGATTTTCAACTAATAACATGAAGTAAAAAGTAGTTCAACTTTCAACCTCTTAGTTGAATTTTGAATGAAGAAAATAAATTTTCTACCAACAAATACGAATTTACAAGGAAATAGTTAAATCTTCAATTAAATAGTAGAATTTCAAACTTAACGAAATGAATTCTAAACCAAAAATATAATAGTTGACTTTTTTATTAAAAACAATGAACTTTCAATAGAAAATAATTTGACTTCATTATTGAATTTTATTAATTTAGTTTGCATGTAAGAAAAAAAGTGATAAAAACAGGAAGTTTCTCAAAAATAGGGGGAAAAAGAGTAATTTTTGACAACATAAGAAAAGAGGAGAATAGGGGAAATACTATACAGCTTATATTTAGCTGCTCCACCTAACAGTGTGGCATAGTTTTCAGACTGCCCCTTTTTTATTATTCCTTCCAAATTCTATATTGATATTCCACTTTTTTAACTTCTTTCTAAAGAATGAAATATTTTTTCTTTTATCTTTCCTTCATGAAATGGTATTGAATATGTCATTCAAAGAGATCTATGAAATACACATGTTCTGCGGTCGTCCATTGCGTGCAGATAAGCGTAAATCGACTTTCGTTAACGCTATTGGTCGACGAAATAATCAGTTGGATCGTGATCGAGTAATGGCCAATTGTAAGCGCGGACTGATGCTTCAGAGTATTGGATAATATTCTATGCGCTTTTGGAAATCTGATTATAAGGTTCGATCCATGCATACATTCAGTTCATCTACCATCATGCGAAACGATACTGTTCCTAGTTAGGAGGACATTGATCAGAATGAAATTATAGATCGATACGAGGAAGTCATATATATGGACTCTAGACAATCAACACAAACTTTAGTTTTTCTAGTTCAGATAGAGTGCCGATGCTCAAAACAATCCATAATAATCGTTCGGAATTAAATCAGGAATGATTGACTGCTGAATTTAAAGAAAAAGAAGGACAGCTAATATTTGGGCTATTTCATAACAATAGATATATGGATATTGGATGAATGACCTGAAATTAGAGATGGAAGTTACTCCGTCATTGGATACTGAATTTGCAGTTAGAGGCGAGCTAATTAAGTTAATGAGATTCTACCGTTTGAGCTTTCGAACCGATAGCTCTTTACCATTGTGTGATGTTAGTTGAAGCAGTACAATGCTATCGCGGTGATTCATGGCGTTCGCATAAATTCAGCAGCGATTCAATTTGTCACTCAGGATATTTCGTTCCCTGCTCATTAGTGTGAACGATGTAAAACCTACATGCTCCGAGTTTTAAATTAAACCCTCGAGGAGAATTTGTACATTTCAGCTTCATCTGAAAATAAGATACGAATTTGGAGGACTTATCAAATGTGAACTGAATTAACATTGAGACAGATTTATTAGTACAATTTTTTATGTAACAGTACGACAAGAAATGTTGCACAGAATTAGTGATTATTGGGACTTGCGTTTTTATTAAGAAAAGTTTGATGTTTCTCAGTTCAAAATTATTATCAGTTTATTAGCTGATGTTATTGGATGTCGATCAGGTGAGTAAATTATTAACAAGATCTTAGATTTCTGGACCACTATAATAATAAATCTAACATATTTTTATTCATTTTCTCACCTGGTCGACGTGCAATAACATCAGCTAATCATACAACATGGTTGGAAGAAGTTAAAACTATCGCACGAGCCAACTATACAAAAGGATTCTTTTAAATGATTAGAAATAGGGAAATGGACAACAATATTAGACAAGTATACCACCAAATCTAACATCTTCTCATTATTTTTCTCAACTGGTTGACATTCAATAATAATAATCTAACATTTTTTAACTAATTTTTTTGCCCGATCGACATCCAATAATATAACCTAATCATACAACATGGTTGAATGAATAGATGAATAACAGAACTATGGAACGAGCCAACGATACAGAAGGATTCTATTGAATGATTGTAAATCAGGAAATATTCAACGATATTGTACCAAAATACCACTGAATCTAACGTATTTAATTAATTTTCTTACCCATTCGACATCCAATAACATCAGCTAATTTTGCAACATGGTTGGAAGAAAATGCTACTATGGAACGAGACAACTATACAAGAGAATTCTTCCAAATGATTGGAAATGAGGAAATAGTCAACAATATTGGACCAGAATATCACCAAATCTAACTTATTTTATCATTTTATTTATCTGTTAAAAATCCGAGACTATCAACTGATCATGCAACATGGTTGGGAGAAGATGAAACTGTGGAAGGAGCCAACAATACAGAAGGATTCTTTCAAATGATTGGAAATGAGAAAATATTCAACGATATTGGACCCACATACCACCAAATATAACGTATTTAATTAACTTTTTTACCCGGTCCAATTCCAATACTATCAGCTAATCATGCAACCTAGTTGAAAGAAAATACTACTACAGAACGAGCCAACTATACAGAAGGATTCTTCTAAATGATTGGAAATGTGAAAATAGTCAACAAAATTGGACCAGAATACCACCAAATCGTACGTATTTTATCATTTTTGTTACTCTGTCAAAATCCAATACTATCAGCTAATCATGCAACATGGTTGGAAGAAGATACAACTATGGAACGAGCCAACAGTATAGAAGGATTCTTTGAAATGATTGGAAATGAGGAAATATTTAACAATATTGGACAGGAATACAATCAAATCTAACGTATTTAATACATTTTTCACAGGGTCGACATCTAATAAAATCAGCTAATCATGCAACATGGTTGGAAAAAGATATAACTATGGAACGAACTAACTGGACAGAAGGATTTTTTCAAAGGATTGGAAATGAGGAAATAGTCAACAATATTGGACCAGAATATCACCAAATCTAACGTATTTTATAATTTTTTTACATGGTCAAAATCCAATACTATCAGCTAATCATGCAAGATTGTTTGAAGAAGATACAGCTACGCAACAAGTCAACTATACAGAAGGATTTTTTCAAAGAATTAGAAATCAGGAAGTAGTAAACAATATTGGATCAGAATACCACAAAATCTAACATATTTTATTATTTTTTTTATCTGTTAAAAATCCGAGACTATCAACTAATCATGCAACATAGTTGGAAGAAGATAAAACATTGGAACGAAACAACTATACAGAAGAATTCTTCCTAATTATTGGAAATCAGGAAATGGTCAACAATATTGGACCAGGATACCAACAAATCTAACGCATTTTATCATTTTTTTTACCTGGTCAAAATGCAATACTATCAGTTAATCATGCAACATGGTTGGAAGAAGATACAACCATGGAACGAGACAACTATACAAAAGAATTCCTCCTAATGATTTGAAATGAGGAAATAGTCAACAATATTGGACCAGACTACCGCCAAATCTAACGTATTTTATAATTTTTTTTACCCGGCCAAAATCCAATACGATCAACTAATCATGCAACATGGTTGGAAGAAGATACAACTATAGAAGGAGCCAACGATAAGAAAGGATTCTTACAGATGATTGATAATGAGGAAATAGTCAACGATATTGGAACAGAATAGCACCAAATATAACCTATTTATTAAATTTTCTTACCCGGTCAAATTGCAATACTATCAGCTGATCATGCAACATGGTTGAAAGAAGATACAACTATGGAACGAACCACCTATACAGAAAAATTCTTTCGAATGATTGGGAATGAGGAAATAGTCTACGATATTGGACCAGAATACCACCAAGTCTAACGTACTTAAATCATTTTTATACCCGGTCGACATCCAATAAAATCAGCTAATCATGCAACATGGTTGGAAAAAGATACAACTATGGAACGAGCTAAGTGGACGGAAGGATTTTTTCAAAGGATTGGAAATGAGGAAGAAGTCAATGAAATTGGACCAGAATACCACCAAATCTCACGTATTTATTACATTTTTTTACTGGGTCAAATTCCAATACTATTAGCTAATCATGCAACATGGTTGAAAGAAAATAGTACTATGGAGCGAGCTAACTATACAAAAGAATTCTTCCAAACGATTGGAAATAAGAAAATAGTCAACGATATTGAACCAGTATACCAGACAAATCTAACGTATTCATGAAATTTGGTTACCCTGAGAAATTCCAATACTATCAGCTAATCATGCAACATGGTTGGAGAAAGATACAACTGTGGAACGAGCCAACTACACAAAAGGATTCTTTCAAAAGGTTGGAAATGTGGAAATAGTCAACAATATTGGACTAGAATACCACCAAAGCTAACATCTTTTTATTATTTTTCTTAAATGATCGACATACAATAATAATCTAACATCTTATCATTAAGTTTATTACTCGATCGATATCCAATAATATCAGGTAATCATACAACATGATTGGAAGAAGATACAACTATGGAACGAGCCAACTATGTAGGAGGATTTGTGTCGAGGATTGAAAATTAGGGAATAGTCAACAATATTAGACCAGAATATCCCCAAATGTACCGTATTTTAATAATTTTAGTACCCGGTCGACATCCAATAAAATCAGCTAATCATGCAACATGGTTGGAAAAAGATACAACTATGGAACGAGTCAACTATACAAAAGAATTCTTCCAAATGATTGGAAATAAGGAAATAGTCAACAATATTGGACCAAAATACCACCAAATCTAACGTATTCAAATAATTTTTTTACTTGGTCGACATCCAATAAAATCAGCTAATCATGCATCATGGTTGGAAAGAGATACAACTATGGAACGAGCCAAGTATATACAAGAATTCTTGCAAAGGATTAGAGATAATAACCAATTTAAAAATTGGATCGGTACATCAAACAAATCTAACATCTTCTAACAAAATTATTATCCCGATATATTATAATCACGGTAATTTAGCATATGCAAGTAGTAGCAACCGACTACAGTCAGACACAAAATTAACTCCTATGAGGAGAATATTTACATTTCAGTTTCATTTTGAAATGAGATAAAAGATTATGCTCAAGTGACAGAATCATTCGTCAGTGAAATATGATATTTTTAAAAGGGAATAAGACGTGTATTTTACAGACCTAACGAATTTTTTTTTGGTGGCAATGTTATGAGTATTTTAAGTTACAAAAATTCAAACGTAACTATCAATTATTGATCAACATTTTTTTCGAAAGTGTGCTATTTTTCTATTTATTACAGTTATTTTTTCTTTCTGATTCTGATAGAATTTCTCGTCTCCTTTTGAATGCCATTCGAAAATTGAAAAAAAAAATTCAATTGACATGATGAGGGTCGTTGTTCGGAAAATATTGAAACTCAATTTCTACAAAAATTCTAAAGTCATGTTTTTCTTGATTCTTCTACCATCTGTCCACGTCTTAAAAAGAATGGATTTTTTTTGTCCTGAAAATAAAAATGCACGTTTTTTACCAACAAGAAACAAGATACGAAAAAAATCAAAGACAAAATTGTTTCTCTAACAAATTTCTTGAAAAATACCTCTTGACGCTTTCTTCTATGTAGCATTATTTTCGAGATTTCAATTGAAATATGCATAAAATCCTTTTAAATTTTTGGTTTCTACAATATAATTTTATGGTGTAATAAACAACCAAAATGGACTTAATTCAACCCCTTTTGTTACAGCGCATTATTGGACGAATAATAAAGGTAGAAAAATTGAAGAAAATTGATTATTTAAAAAATGCGGACTTCATAGGAAAAGGTTTGATGTAAAAGTTGTCAAAACTGTCAAATTATGTTCTTTCTTGTTTTTCATGACACGATACAATTGTATCAAAGAAAAAATAAATTTCGAACGATTTTATACATATGTTATGAAAAATCTCGGAAATAACGCGAGATAGAAGAAAGTGTCAAAAACATTTGTCTAGAACGTTTTTAGAGAAACAATTTTTTTCATTCAACTTTTTTCGTATCTTGTATTTGTTTTGACAAAGAAAATTTCATTTTTCAGAAAAAAGATGTATTTTTTTCCGAGGCGCGGACATAGAGCAAACTACCTTGGAATACCTTCTCCACATTAGGACAATTCTAGAAAAAAGTCAAGAAAGAAAAAAACAGTGGGGGTTTTATATAAATTGACTGAATTTGTCAGAAAAACTACCGCCCTTTTGCTTCTGAATTATAAAATTTTTTTTTAATGAATTCAAAAAGAGGTTGAGAAATTCTATCAGAATCACCAAAAAATAAATAAATACATACATTATCTTTAAAAGCCACACTTTCACCAAAAATGTTGACCCTTTTTCGATAATCTGCATTTTCAATTTAAAGAAATAGAAAACTCATTACTTTCTTTACAAATTTTTTTGGCAAATTGGTAAGATAAATGTCGTCTTTTTACCTTTGAAAAACAACATATTTCAGTAACAAATTATTCTATGACTTAAGCATGGACAGTCTATCTGACTTAAAATAAATTTATTCGAATAGAATTTGAAGAATGAAAACAAATTCAAGGGAATGGAACTTTCAAAAATACTAACTTAATACTGATATGTATTTGAAATTTGATTGATACTGTATAATAACTTGAAATAAAAATTCTCCACGGAAAAAATTCCAAAAATGCACTAAAAACTAAATACTTTTGAGGTATTCCAAACGTCCAAGTCACTCTTTAAATCAACTTCTAAATAAATATTTAAAAATTACAATCATAATAATCTTATTTTATATTTGCATATAATTAATTGGCAATGCAATTTGTTATGCAAGAATTACCGCGCGCATAATAATTCCAGTTTCATAATTGCATAATCTTCATCTCGTAGCAACTTTTTCCTCAACGAGAAAGAATGATGAGCCTCTTGGGAGTTTTTAAACTCCCTTATACATTTCAGTTTTCAACCGGTTTCTTCCGCATTTCTATTTAAAATTCCCCAGAAAACTTGCTCTCCAGTTCTTATGATTTTTTCTGTGAGATGAGGAAGTAGGAAATTATAATAAAACGAAGGGAAAGAAAACACTGTGTAGGCTATTAAGAGCAGGACCGTTTTCTTATTTTACGGGAGGAAAAATGAGGAAGAGGAAAAAAATATGAAACAGGAGGGGAAAAGGAGGGGAAAAATAGGCAAGATGGGGAGTGAGATATATATTGCAATGAACCAGAGTTTCCTATTTAGATCCAAGCCTCATGAGATTTGTTCCCCCAGGAGCCATGGGATCCTGTTTATGATCTTTTACACCCCCGTTTTTTTGCTTATAACCAGGAACGTTTCTGTCTTCCACTTTCAGCAGTCATAAAGACCAGCGTTTATTGTAAACTGGTTAATGCCTCGAGGCTACTAGTTCTGACACTTCCTTTCTGACAAATCTCAGTGCATTATGTTTTATAGCCATGAAGAAAAGAAAACTGCCACTTTCCCCTTATCAGAATACAAACATTTGTTTTATACTTTTTATAAAAATAAAGTGAAGTCTTCTTTTATAGTTGAAACTGTTCGTCAAAAAGGGGCTTAACCACTTGAATTTTGATTTCGAGAAAAATCAAAAACCCACAAGTAACGAAGCCGTTGGCCATTCACATAGTTCAATTGTGAACAAAAAAAAATGAATTCTTAACGAATGAAACAATAGTTAAATTTCAAATAAAAAAGAAGGAAAAAAAGGATTTTTTATCCAAATGGATGAATTTTGAACCAAAAAGGTAAAATTTCGACCAAAAAAGAAGACTCAACAAAATAGTTGAATTTTAAACCTACAAAGATTAATTTTCAACAAGAATGTAATTTTTAATCATATGGATTTCTAATCAAAAATGAGATAGTTACATTTTCATGTTGAAAAGTGAAGTTTTAACAAAAGATTTAACAAAAGATATAAATTTGCTACAAAACAGTCGAATTTTCTACCAAATTGTTGAATTTTCTACCAAGTTGTTAAATTTCTTAGCCAAAGAAATTATTTTCCAATGAAAAGGTTCATTTTCAAAGAAATAGTTGAATTTTCAAATCAAAAAATTAATCTTTAACAAACAAAAACAAATTTTCAACAAACTAGTTCAGTTTTTAACTGAAATGGTAAATTTTTAACCAAAAAAATAAAAAAAAAAATATGAACTTTCTACTAAAAGAGATGAATTTTCAAATAAGAAAGACTAATTTTCTACAAGAGTTGAATTGTCAATAAAAAAAGATTTTTTAATCAGTAAAATAAAAATTTTAATTCCCAATTTTATATTTTCAAGGCGGAAATAGAATTTTTCTACCGAAGAGTTAAATTTTCAGCCTAATAATTGAATTTTCAGCCAAGAATCGAATTTTCTACAAAAGACACGAATTTTTAACATTTTAGTTCGATTTTCAACAAAAAATTGTGAATCTATAACAAAAAAAAAATAAATTTTCAAAAAAGCTGTTTGACTTTCAACCAATGCTTTGAATGTTCGTACTTAAAAAGATTAATTCTTAACCGTACCGTTAAATTTTAAGCTAAAGAAGATAAATTTTCTATCGAAAATGGAATGCATGATTTTTCAGTTAAAAAATATAAATTCAACAGAAAAAAACGAATATTCGAACAAATAGTTAAATTTTCAACCAAATAAATGAATTTGAAAATTAAATAATGAATCTTTAACTGGAATAGTTAAATTTTCATTTAAAAAATAAATTTTCTACAAAAAAAAGATTATTTTTCCAACATAATAGTTAAATTTTTGACAAAATAGTTAAATTTTTAACAAAAATGACAAATCTTCATCCAATAAATTACTTTTTTACAAAATTGTATAATTTTCTACTAACTAAAATAATTTTAACCAAAAAAGATAAATTTTCAACAAAATAGCTGTATCCTCAATCAAAAAGACAAATTTTCAATAAAACAGTTCATTTTTCAAATAAAAAGGATACTTTTTCACAAATTTTGTTACTTTTAATTAATTGGATTAATCATTAGCAGAAAAAAATTATTTTCAAGCAATAACATGAATTTCGAAACCCAGAACATTAATTTTCGACTGAAAAATACAAATTTTCAAACAAATGGTTGCATTTTCAACAAGAAAATATAACATTTTCACCAAAAATGGAATACCAACCTTTTAATTGAAAAAAATTAATAAAAAGGTAAAAAAAATTTAACCAAATATTTAAATTTTCAAGGAAAGAGATGAATTTTCAACTGAAATTATGTATTTCTAGCAAATTATTAATTTTCAATTAAGAAGTTCAACTTTCAGCAAAAAGAATGATTTTTTACTAAAAAAGATCAATTATCAACAAAATGATGAATTTTCAACCAAATTGTTGAATTTTACAATAAAAATATAAGTTTTCAATGAAAAATGCATCTTTATAGTTCGAAAATTTAACTATTTGGTTGAATGTTGAACTATTTTGTTGATAGTAATCTTTTTGTAAAGAATCAACTTTTTGGGTTAAAAATTCATCTCTTTGGTAGAAAATCATGAAATCTCAGAAATTTAAAGATTTGGATATCAAATGCAATAGTATTCATATTTATTTTATTCAGAAGATTTTATTTCACTTTTATTCCTCTATTATTTCCCTATTTTTTTATATTACCCAATTTTCCTATTTTGAGAAAATTGTAAGTTTGAAAATTCATGTATATTGTTGAAAACTCGTCTTTTCTGCAAAAAATATTCTTTTTTAATTGAGAATTCAACTACTTGATTGAAGGTTAAACTACTTTATCAGAAATTAATTTCTTTTGGTTGGAAATTGAATTATTTCTGCTGAGTATTCAACTATTTTTTATTACAACAAAAAATTACTTTTTGGTTGAACTATCAACTATTATAGGTCTTGTTAAGAATTTAACTTTTTCTCGTAGAAAATTGATATTCTTAGACAAAAATCTACATTTTTGGTTAAAAAATTTAACTATTTGGTGCAAAATTTATTTATTTTCTGGTTACAAATTTAACTATTTTGGTGAAAATTCGTTTTTTTTTTTGTTTGAAAGAAATAATTTCATATAGTTATAAATAAAAATAAATGAATAAAAAATGAGTAATTTATTACAAATTCATTGTTTGGTTAACGGTGCATAATCTTAGTTGAAAATTCATCTCCTTGGTTGAAAATTTAACTATTTTATTAAAAATTAGTTTTTTTTCTCTGAAAGCTTAATTTTATTTAATTGAAAATATAATTATTTTATTTTTTGTTGAAAATTTATCTTTTTGAAATAAAAATTTAACTATGTGGTTGAAGATTCATATAGCTTGTTGCAAATTTGACTTCTTTATAAAAAAACTAATCTTCTTGGTTGAAAATTAATTTTTTTGCTGAAAATTGGTCTTTTTGCCAATAAATTAATTTATGAATTATTTATTAATATTTATTAATGTTTGAATTATTATAGTAACTTTTCAATAAATATATTAATCAATTGGTTGAAAATTCTACTATTTTGTTGAAAATTCGTCTTGTCTAATTTAATTAAACTCAAAATTCTATTTTTTTCCTAGTTGAAAATTAATTTTTTCAACTGAAAATTCATGTATCCTATTTTTAGTTTAAAAGTTATGTTTTTTAGTTTAAAATGCAACTATTTGACTGAAAATTCATTTTTTATTGTAAATAAACTTTTATGTCGAAAATTCATTTCCTCGGGTTACTTTGTTGAAAATTTAAATATTTTGTCGAAAATTCAACTGTTTCCTAAAAAAACCGTCTTTGTGGTTCCAAAATATCAGTATTTGGGTTAAAGTTCAGCTATGAATTTTCAACCAGTTGAATTCATCTCAAGAACATGAATTTTTAAGAAAATATTTGAATTACTACCCCAAATGATGATTTTTTAATGAAGAAAAACAATTTTTCACGTAAAAAGACGAATCTTCGTCAAAATACATGAATTTCTTCACAAAAAAGTTGAATTTTGCACTTTGCACTATGAAATTTCAACAAAAAAATTAATTTTTTGCCAAGCAGTAAAAATTAATTTTTAACAAAAAACGAATTTTCTACATGTCAAATTAAACCAAAAAAGCCAAATCCCAAAAGATGAATTTCCAAAAAAAAGAAGAATAATTTTCGATCCAAAAAAGACGAATTTTCAACAGAAAAGTTAAATTTTTCAACCAAACACTATGAATTTTCAAAAAAAAAAGTAAATTTTCTGCCATTTAATTAACTTTTGAAACGAATATTTTAATTTTTAACCAAAAAGATAAACTTTCGACGAGAAAATAAAAATTTTCAACAAAAAAGTTAATTTTTAACTACATAGTTTAATTTTCTACCAAATTGTTGACTTTTCAAGCTTAAAAGACGAGTTTTGTACAGGGCATTAAAATTTTTGATTTAAAAATATAAATCCTTAGTTAAATCTGTGTTACTTGATATTTCAACAAAAAAATATTTTAATTTGAAATAAAAAATAGCTGAATTCAACCAAATATGACGAATTTCCAGCAAAATTGAAAATATAAATTCTCAACCAAAAATGAAATAGTTTTATTTATATTGGAAAAACTGGTTAAATTTTCTACTCTGAGCATGAATTTTCAACCAAAATTATGAATTAAAAGAAAAATTGGTTTTCAATAAAGTGGTTCAACTTTAAACCAGGTAGTTGAATTTTCAAACATAAAAGATAAATTCTCAATTAAATGTATAATTGATGATATTTCAAATAAAAAAGATTTTAATTTAAATAAAAAACAATTGAATGCCATCAAAAATAGGAATTTTTAACAAAATAGTTAAATTTTGAAAAAAAAAAGATTAATTTTTGACGAAAAAAATTACTTTTCAAATAAGAAGATTGAGTTTCTCTTCCAAGAAACACAAATTTTCAACAGAATACATCAATTTTCAACTTGAAAATAACAATTTTTAACCAAATAGTTGAATTTCCATCTAAAAAAGATCAATTTTGAACTATAAATATAAGAGGGTAATTTTCAGTTCAAAAAAGTTAATTTCCATCCAATAATACCAAAGCAAGGAGATGAATCTTAAACCAAAAAGATAAATTTTTAACAAAGAAGTTCAACTTTCAACCAAATTGTTGAATTTTTGGCCAGAAAAAAAGACCTTTCAACAAAATAGTTGCATTTTCAAGAAAATAATTAAATTTTCAACCAAATGGTAGAATTCTTAACCAAAACAAAAATTTGAATCAAAAATCGATAAAAAGGGGAAATTTCTTGAAGACAGGCGAAAAAGAGATATTCTTTTAAAAAGAAAAAAGAGGCAACCTAATAAAAAATGTTAGTAAATGACGCTATCATTCTTTTTAAAATTTCTTCTTCTGCAAAAAGGGGAAACCTTTTTTTTTTGAATCCGGTATTTTTTTCCAAAATAATTTAGGTAACAACATTTTTTGTTTTGAATCTGGTCAGAGTTTCTCATTGCTTCGAAATGCGAGGTAAAAATAATGAAAAACATTTTCCCATAGCTTACACCCAAAAATATTCATTTTTCAAAAAATGTATGTGATGAAATGTGGAAAAAGGGAAAGGAATTTTCTATATAACTCTTTGAATATATGACGTGGAACGAAGAAAGCAGCTTTAGGGCAAAAAAATCGATTTTCCTTTTTTTTACTGATTCTAAATGATGAAGATTTCCCCTATCTAATAAAAAAATCCCCATTGCTTGACAATTAAAATTTTCACTTTGATTTGCGTTTTCATGTAAACTCATTTTTGGTCCTAAGTCTGGCTTCTTCGTTCCACGTCACATATACTGAGAAAAACCTGAAAAAATGTCCCGCTTAGCCCCGTCTGACGTAATTAAATTCACAAAAGAAGTAATTAAATTTTTGCAACAAAGGAATTTATAATTCTACAATCGTAGCAGATTTACCTGAAATAAACTTGTCACTCACAACTTTCTTGAAAAGAAATATCGCTTAAACTTTCCCATGAAAAGAGAAATTGCATCAAAACAGTCTATAAGGAGACAAAAGCTTCCACTTGCTTTGAAAGGAATATCTACTTTTTGTATCAAGTTCTTCATAACTTCATCGCCATTTGTGTAATTAAGTTAGAAAGACGATGAAAATAAAAAAATTTTACACGGAGAAAATATGCTGTTAAATTAAAAGTATGCAATTTTGCGCTCGTTCAAAAGCTGATATTATTTATACAAATGAATATACTATCGAATTCATAGCACAACTTTTAAGATTAAATGAATAATTATTGTTTTGCTGGATATTCATTCGAATTTATAGTATTTGAATACTTCTGAAAATAAAAATTGTCCAGAATTTTTGATATTATAAAATTTTAGGACTGTCTTTTGGGGCCTTTAAGAATAACCCGTAATTGCTAATTGAAAGTTTCACTTAAGAGTAACAAATCCTTTTTGCAAAAATATTCATGAATATATAAGTTTTTTTTCTATCAAATATAGCCAAAAATAGAAAAAATGGCCATTTTTTAGTCATTTGTTCACTCAAAACTAATGAAAAACTAAAAAAAAATCAGGCTCAACAACTTTCTGGAAAATGTTATTATTATTTTTATTGAAAATTCATTATTTGGCTGGAAGTACATAATTTTAGTTGAAAATTCACCTTTTTGCTTGAAAATTTAAATTTTCAATTCGAAAAGATAAATTCTCCATGATATCTGTGTTACTTGATATTTCAACCAAAACTATTTCAATTTGAAATAAAAAGCAGTCGAATTCAACCAAAGTCTTGAACTAGTTTTCAATTAACTCTTTACATTGAAAAATAAGAATTTTTAACAAAATACATGAATATTTAACTGAGAAAGATTGTTATTCTACAAAATTAAAATATCGTTTGATTTTCAGTTAAGAAAATTAATTTTCAACCAAAAAAAAAAGTAAGTGAAAAAAATCGGTCCAGACTTTCTTCCCACTCTGCTACAGTAGGGTAGTCCGCATTTTTTTAACTCAAATTTTCATGCATATCACCCTCAAATTTGGTCAAATTCACAAAAAAGTAGATTTTTTTTTGTTTTTCTTTTTTAATCGAAAAAAATTATATTTAGAAGTGGCGCAAGCCCAATGATGTTTAACACGTATTTCCCATAAGAAAAAAGTAGTTTTTTTTTAATTTTATTCGGAATAGTCAATATTAGCTAAATCAAGTTGAAACTCAACATTTCTTTCGAAATTTAGTCTTAGAATACGAATAAAATATTACTTTTTCAATATTACACCGATGAGTCTGTTTTATAGGGTCACAAAAAAACCCCATAAGTGAAAAAATAGTGTTTGTGAGTTTTTAGGGTTTTTTATTATTTTTTTGGGAATTTTTTTCAATCATATTGTTTTCAATATATAAAATACTACTTTATACTCATAATTGCATTCTCACATTTTTTAAAACAATTTATTATTGTTTTTAGCAATTTTCTCTTAGAGCAGAGTTAGAAAGTTGCTGGTTTTTCAAAACAATTTCACTTTTTGTCCAATTTTCAATTAGAATTAGATGATTATTAATTATTAATAACAAAATAATTGTTTAAACCATTCAAATATTATTGTTAATAATATTTTTCAGCATAATTCTGGAAAATTGCAGTTTTTACAATAATTTTGCACTTTTGATCCAATTTTATTATTGTTTTTAGAAATTTTCTCTTAGAGTAGAGTTAGAAAGTTGCTGGTTTTTTTGAACAATTTCACTTTTTGTCCAATTTTCAATTAGAATAAGGTTATTATTTATTATTATTAACAAATATAATTGTTCGCGTAATTTGTTATTATAGTTAATAATATTTTCTTAGAATCATGCTGGAAAATTGCAGTTTTTACAATAATTTTGCACTTTTTATCTATTTTTCCATTAGAGTAAGGTAAATAATTAATTAAAGTTAGCAAAATTCACTTTCTAAACAATTTTTTAATTTTTTAAATAACATTTAATTTGAATGGTGCAAGAAAGTTGCGGTTTTTTCTAAAAATTTTAGCTTTTTACACACTTTTTACTTATTAAAGTGGTAAATAATGCTAGTTAGCAAACATAGTTGTTTAAATAGTTTATTATTTCTTATAACTATATGCTTTCAGATGAGTGCAGAAAAGTTGTTGTTTTTCAAAACTCTTCAACTTTTTGTCCACTTTTCAATTAGTTAGGTAATAATTAATGCAAGTTAACAAGCATGCTTTTTTAAATCTTTGATTATTATTTAGAACTGTATTCTCTTAGAGTAATGCTAGAAAGTTTTTTTTCTGAAATCTTTAGTTTTGCTTTGACTTTTTAATTATGAACAAATAATAAGTAAACCTCAACAAAAATCATTTTTTAAATCGTATTTTTGTGATTAAATTATTTGTGCTCTTTTCGCAATGTTTGAAAAAAATTATTTTCAACAAATAATAATTTATTTAGACAATTACTTTTGCTAAATTTAATTAATTCTTAGGTCACTCCCTGTAAAAAGTAGACAAATTGTTAAAATTCTGAGAAAAACTACAAATTTCTACCATAAAGCAAAGAGGATATTATTAACAATAATGATGATTTGTTTGAGAAATCAAATTTGTTAAATTAAATTAATTATTACTTAAGCGTAATTGAAAAGTCGATAAAAAGTAAAAAATTACAGAAAAAACCCAACTATTTAGTATTAATATAGAAAAAGATAGCTTTGAACTATAACAATTTGTTTAAACAATTATGTTTGCTAAATTAAATTAAATATTCACTCACTTCAAATAAAAAGTGGACAAAAAGTTTAAAATTTAAGGAAAAAACACAGTTTCTAGCATTATTCAAAGAGGATATTATTAACAATGATGATAAATTGTTTAAACAATGATTTTTCTTTGATAATTAAGTATTACCTCTCTCTCATTGAAAATTATACAAAAAGTCGAAATCTTTTGAAAAAAGCGCGACTTTCTAACTCTATTCTAAGAGAAAATGGCTCAAAACAATAATAAATTGTATAAACAATTTATGTCAACATCTAATTGTTAGTATAAAGTATTATTTCACATTTTAGAATCTATTTGCATCAAAAAGCCGTAAAAAAATCATAATTAGCACCAAAAACTCGCAAAACCCATTTTTTCACTTATGGGGTTACTTTGGGACCCTATAAAATAGACTTATGGGGGTGATATTTGAAAAATTAATCTTCATTCGTATTCTATAACTAATTGTGAGAAAAAAGGTTGAGTTTATTCTCGATTTAGATGATATTGACGATCCTGAATAAAATTTACAAAAACGCCTTTTTTCTTTTGGAAATACATTTTTGGACCACCTAAGTGCTACGGTAGGGTGGTCCAAATTTTTTTTTTTTAATTTTCATGTGGACACCCCAGAAATTGGTTTGAATCCACACAAAAATAAATCCAATTTTTTTGTTCTGAAAAAAATTATATTTAGGGGTGTCGCAAGCCCCATGAAGTTTAACATGTATTTCCCATAAGAAAAAAAGACGTTTTTGTAAATCTTATTCAGAATCCTCAATATTCTCTCACTCGAGTTGAAACTCAACATGTTTCTCCACAATTAGCCATAGAATATAAATAAAATATCACTTTTCAAATATCAACACCATAAGTCTGTTTTATAGGGTCCCTCAAAAACCCCATAAGTGAAAAAATGGGTTTTTGCGAGTTTTTGGGCTAATTATGACTTTTTTTGCAATTTTTAATGAAAATTGTTTCCAACACATGAAATACCATTTCATACTGATGATTAGATGTTCAAATAAATTGTTTAAACAATTTATTATTGTTCTTAGTAAGTTTATCATAGAACGGAGTTAGAAAAACGCGGTTTTTTCACAAATTTTTTATTTTTTGTCCAATTTTCAATTACAGGGAAGTGATACTTCATCAATGTTGACAAAAATAATTGTTTAAACAATCTAATAATAATGTGAATAATATTCTCTTAGAAAAATGCTACAAATTTGCAGTTTAAAAAAGTCACTTTTAGTCGAGTTTTCGATTAAGATAAGTAGAGTTATTACTTAGAGTCAACAACATTAATTGTTGAAACAATTTATTATAATTATTAATAATATTATATTTGAATAATGCTAGAAAGATGCGTTTTTTTAAATTTCTGGCTTTTTGTCCCATTTTCATTTGGAGTGAAGTAATAATGAATTCAAGATGACAAAATAATTGTTTAAACAATTTATTATCATTGTTAAAAATATTCTCTTTGCTTAATTGGTAGAATGTTGCGGGTTTTTTCTGAAATTTTCAACTGTTTGTCTATTTTTCATTAGGCCTGACTTGATTATTAATTACAATTAGGAAAAATAATTGTTTATACAAATTATTATTTTTTATGACTATCTTCAACCATATGAATGCCTGATAGTTGTGGTTTTTCGACAATTTTTACCTTTCTGTCCTTTTCTCGCTTAGTGAGGTGATAATTAATTGAAGTAAAGAAAAAAGTTGTTTGAACAATTTAATATTGCTTATAACTATCTTTTATAAGATAAGTGCTAGAAAGTGGCGTTTTTTTAAATTTTTCACTTTGCTTCGCCTGCTTGATTACTAAGAATTAATAAATAAACATTAGAGAAAACTATATTTTAAGAAATCCATTTCCTTTTTGCGAATATATTTTTATGAAATAAAACAGATATTTTATATAAATAAATATATTATTCGAAAAATCATTGTTGTTGTTAACTTATTATTTGTTCATAAATAAAAAGGCGATGTAAAGTTAAAGATTTTAGAAAAAACCGTCACTTTCTAGCACTTATCTAAGAAAAGATAGTTATAAACAATATTAAATTGTTGAGACAACTTTTATGTTCACTTTAATTAATTACTACCTCACTAAGTGAAAAAAGGGACAGAAAGGTAAAAATTGTCGAAAAACCGCGACTATCAGGCACTGGTATAGATGTACATAGTCATGAAAAGTAATAATTTGTTTAAACCATTTTTTTTGCTGAATCTAATTAATAATTAAGTCACGCCTAATGCAAAAGAAACAAATAGTTGAAAATTTCAGAAAAAACCGCAAAATTCTACCACTTCGGTAAAAATAATATTATTGACAATGATAATAAATTGTTTAAACAATTATTTTGTTAACTTGAATTTATTATTACTTCTCTCCAAATAAAATTGGACAAGAAGCCAGAAATTGAAAAAACGCATCTTTCTAGCATTATTTAAATATAATGTTAATAATAGTAATAAAAAATTGTTTAAACAATTAATTTTTTCGACTTTCGTTAATTATTTAACTTATCTTAATTAAAAATTCGACTGAAAGTGAATTTTTTTTTACTTCAATTTTGTAGCATTTTTCTAAGAGGATATTATTAACATTAATAATAAATTGTTCAAACAATCACTCCTGTTAACACTGATGAACCATCACTTTCCTCTTATTGAAAATTGTACAACAAGTGGGAAATTTCGGAAAAAACCGTGTCTTTCTATCTCCATTCTATGAGAAAATTGCTAAAAAAAATAATAAATTGTTTAAACAATTTATGTGAACATCTAATTATCAATATCAAGTGATTTTATATGTGCTATAAGTAATGTTCATTAAAAAAATCACAAGAAAAGCCATAATTAGTGCCAAAAACTCGCAAAACCCAGTTTTTCACTTATGGGGTTTCTTTGGGACCCTATAAAACAGACTTATGGTGTTGATATTTGAAAACTGATATTTTATTCATATTTTACGGCTGATTGTGAAAAGAAATGTTGAGTTTCAACTCGATTGAGATGTTATTGAAAATTCTGAATAAGATTTACACAAACTTCTTTTTTTCTTATGGGAAATACGTGTTAAATTTCATGGCACCTCTAAATATCAATTTCTTTGAGCAAAAAAAAATTGATTTATTTTTGTGTAGATTCAAACAAATTTCTATAGCGTCCCCACGAAAAATAAAAAAAAATCCAATGCATTTTTGGACCACCCTAGTGCTACAACCACCCTTAAATAAAAGCCACCCTCAAATAAAAGCCTCCCAAGTGTGTACTTTCAATTCAATAGCATTTTTTCTCAGTCTATGTAGATAAGGATAAAAATCAAGATTAAGCGAGCACTAGAAAGAATTTTTTTTTAATCTGAATAAAAGTGGCAAGCGGATGAAAAATGTTGGGTGCCGCAGAGACCAAAGTATATTCAAGAAGTCTAACCCCTGGTGTCTTTTCCTGACTGTAAGGGTCTCGAGTATGTAAAGTTCATGCGAATGAATATATTTATCTGTGTAACACCGTCAGCTAGCAAGTAGTACGATAAGGCGGTAAAAAGACGGTAGAATTCCACGCAGACGGCTGAGGGGAAAGGGGAAAGGGGAAAAGGGGAAAAGGGGAAAGGGGAAAGGGGAGGTAGGATTTTGTGGCGAGGCATTAAAAGTTAGCAAGTGCAAAGTTTCTTCCGGGATCATCCTGGTAACGGGCGTTGCAGTAGCACACTTAATCCCCTTACCTGCAGCCAATTTTTCTCATCTTGCTCTCCTTTATCCTCCTTAGTACTTGACGCTTTCTTTCGCCCTTTTTCAATCCCCCCCCCCCTGTCAAATATCCTTTCACAAGTATCTTTCCTATTTATCCGGAAAGGCTGGCTCACATAAACTCTATCACTTTGCCCCATCCTCTGCACTTTGATTCATCCTATTTTTTCTGCAACACCTCGTGAAACTTTCCTCTATCACCAACTTGCAATTTTCTTCGACTCTAACCTGTTAGCACTGATTTTTTACACTCAGAATTTTTTTTTTTTACTGTGTCAAGAAAAATTTGGTTTTTGAAACCGTCGGTTCAGTCAACCGAATAATTTTGTATTGAAAAATGTTTCTTGTAAGGGGAGATTCACCTTAATGGATCATCGATTTTAACGAGAGTTAAATAGCAGAAAATACAGTAACGAAAAAAAAAACCAAGTTGAATGAGCAAAGTTTTGGATTTTTGCGAATTTTTTGTGATTTAACTTTAATTCCTGATAAAATGTAGGGATCGTCAAAAAACAAGGTGAACTATGAACTTTCTACTAAAAGGGACAAATTTTCAAATCAAAAAGGCGAATTTTCAACAAGAGTTGAATTGTTAACAATAAAAGATTTTTTCAATCAGTGAAATAAAAATTGTATGCTAATTTTATGAATTTCCTATCAAAAATGGAATTGTTAATTTTTCAGTTGAAAAATAAATTTCCTGCCAAAAAATAATAAATTATCAAGAAAATAGTTAAATTTTTGAAAAAATAGTTAAATTTTCAACGAAATAGTTGAATTTTCAACAAAAAATCAAATTTTCTACAAAAGAAACGAAATTTGAAATTTTAATTTAATTTTCAGCAGAAAATTGTGAATTTATAACAAACCAATGCTCTGAATTTTCAGACTTAAAAAGATACATTTTTAACCATACAGTTGAATTTTCGACTGAAAACGATAAATTTCCTATCAAAAATGGAATACTTCATTTTTAACTTGAAAAATTAATTTCCTGCCAAAAAATAATGATTTATCAAGAAAATAGTTCAATTTTTGAAAAAAATAGTTAGTTAAGGGTGTGATAAAATTGCAGTTATTAGTATGGTTTTATTTCATAGGTACTCCTCTTCAATTCCTAAAAAATTTGGCACGTTTCGATGAAATCCTGAAGTATGAGTTCAATTTTTCGAAAATCCAAAATTTCCCCATGTTAATTAAATAGAATTTTGAAGTGCCGGGTGGCACGTGTTAATATTAAAATTTCGAAAAGAAAAATTACGGATTTTTTTTCTCCGGAAATGGAAACTTTGGCAGGGGGGGGGGACTTGCCCTCGAGAGTAAAAAGCGGTTTTTGGATTATTCCTAAAATTGTTCACTTCAAATATACCTAGAAATATTAGGAATTTTTAAAATTTCTTATCAATTTTGAAATTTTTAAAAAACTTTGAAATATTTTTTTTTTTAAATTCGTATTTTTCCTAAAATTTTGAAACATTTCTGAAAATTTAAAAAAATTGGCTCTAAATTTTCCATATTCTTTTTTAATAATTTTGGAAATCTTATGGAAGATTTTGTAATATTTTTAATTATTCTCCTTAATTTAATGTCTAAAAATAAAAAACCAGTACAAATTTTCCAAGAGAACCTAACAAAATTCTTTTATTCTCTTGGAACCTTTTAAAATTTTTCAAATGCTTCTGATTTTGTTTTTGTTCGAAATCGTGAAAAATTTAATTTTTATTTCAACTAAAATTACTTTCGTGTCCTTTCAAAACTTCTAAATATCTCTTGAACTTATTCCATTTTTTTCTTAAATGTTGTAATCTTGTAAAATTAGAAAAAAGAAATCTTCTACAGCATTCACCGAAATGTTAGAAAATCATTTGAAATTTGTTTATATATTTTTTACAAATTAATTTTTAAAAAAACTTCATTAGAAATTTTTGGGAATATTACAAAAATTTCATTTTCTTAACACCTTCAAAATTCTGAAAAGGATTAGTTTACATTTCGTAAAATAAGATATTTTAAGTCTGTCCGTAATTTGAAAACATAAATTTCTTATTAATATATATTTTTTTAAAATAAAAAAACATCTTTCTATAAGCACGAAAAATTTTAACCCATGGCGAAACCCATGAGTTTCTCGGTGGTATTTTTATGGCAAGGTTGGCATTAAAAGTGATCAGCTGCAGGCTTTTAAACAAAACAGTTGGATTTCAAACCAAAAAATATGACTGATGACATAGTTAAATTTTAAACAAAATAATTCAACTTTTTATGAAATATTTGAATTTTTAATAAAATAATGAAACTTTCTAAAATGTATTTGAATTTGTCACCAAATAGCTGGATTTTCAACCAAGAAGATTAATTTTCTACTAATAAGATGAATTTTTAACAAAATACATCAGATTTGAACCAAATGGTTGAATATTTAACTTAAAGAGATGAATTTTCATGAAAAAATGGAACAGTTGAACTAGCAGTTAAAAATTCTAAAAAAAGTTACCAACCAATTGAATTCAATGAAAAAAGACTCAAAATGAAACAAGATTAATTTTCTTTCCAAAAAGATGAATTTTTAACAAAATAGTTCAATTTAAAAACTAGAAAGTCGATTTTTTCAGAATGCATTTGACTTCTAAACTGAAAAAAAAAGAATTTTCAACCAGGAAGTTAATTTTTAATCATGAAAGATAAATTATCGACAATATAGTTGAATTTTCATTAAAAAGATGAATTTTGAACCAAAAGTGGAATCGTGAAATTTCCAGTTTGAAAAAGTAATTTTCAACAAAATTAAAACAAATTTTCAACAAGAAAATCAATTCTCAGTCAAGAAGGATGAATTTTCACCACAATATTTAAATTCTCAAACAAAATGATAAATTTTCAAAATTTAAGATTAACTTTCTACCCAAATAGACCAATTTTTAACCGGAGAAGAAGAATATTCAATAAAAAAGTTAATTTTGAATCGAAAAAAATGAATTTTCAATAAAAAAGAACATACATTTTTAAGCAAAAATGGAATTTTTAACGAGAAAAGACGAATTTTTAACAACTAGTTGAATTCTCAAACAAAATGATGAATTTTTAACAAATAATATTAGTTTTCTACGCAAAAATACGAATTTTCTAGAAAACAACTAAATTTTCAACCGGAAAATATGAATTTTGATCGGAAAAGTGAATTTACGACAAAATAGTTGAATCTTGAACTAAAATTATGAACCTTCAACCGAACAAGACGAATTTTTAACAAAATAGTTAAATCCACAACTGAAATAAATTATTAGTAAACCAAGCAGTTGCATTTTTAACCAAAAAGGATGAATTTTCAACCAAAAAGTAATTTTGTACCAGGAAAGACAAATTTCAACTAAATGCATTAATTAAAAAAAGTTTGAAATAGTTACATTTTCAGTGAATAAAATTAATTCTCAACCAGAAAAATTAATCTTTATGAAAATATTTTGATTTCCAATCAATTACTAGAATTTTTAACTTAAAAATATGAATTTTGACGAAAAAAAGGAAATCTCAACAAAACATGTAATATTTAATGTTTCAACGAAAGAATATTTTAATTTTGATTTGAAAACAGTCGAATTCAACCAAAAAAGACGTATCAACAAAATAGGATGAATTATATTGAATTTATATTTTTGTAATATATTTTTATTTCATTTTATATTTATATTGAATTCTCAAACGAAAACGATTTTTTAGTTGAAAAAAAATTTCAAAGCAGCTTAAACTTTCAACTTGAAAATATAAATTTTCATTAAAATGTTAACTTTCTACCAAATTGATCAGTTTTTAACCAAAAAGGATGAAATTTCTACCAAAAGAGATAAATTTTCAAACCAAAAAAATTATATATTTTAAAGAATAGTCGAATTTTCAACCAAAACAGATTTTTCAGCGAAGAAACAAAAAAAATGTCCGACAAATTGTTGAATTTGCAATCCAAAAAGAAACTTTTTCACAAACAGTGGAATTTTCAACCCAAAAAAAGGATTTTCAACAAAAAAATTTATTTTCTATCAAAGAGATGAATTCGCCAACTAAAATAAAGAATCTTCATCCAATGAAAAAAAATGTTTAAAAACTTATTCAACTTTTAGCTAAGTATTTGAATTTTCAACTAGAAAATATGAATTCATAACAAAAAATGAAATAGTTGATATTTCTACTAAAAAATATTTCATTTCAAATTAAAAACAGTTGAATTAGTCAAGAGAAGAAAATTTTCAATAATATAGTTGAATCCTTAACAAAAATAGATTAATTTTTAATGGAAAAAGAGGAATCTTTAACCAAAAAAATTAATTTTCAAAAGTCGTTCAAGTTTTAATGAAGTAGTTGCATTTTTTAATAAAAAATATGCATTCATAAGAAAATAGTCACATTTCCATCAAAGTAATTAAATTTTCAATAAAATAGTAGAATTTTTGACCAAAAGAGATGAAGAACAGTCGGATGTTCTTTTTGAGTTCTATTCATTCAGATCAAAATTGAGCAAAAAACGAGAAAAAGGAGAAGTTTCTGGAAAACAGGGGGAAAAGTAAGAATTCTTTTTAAAAAATGGGAAAATAGTTTATTGTAAATAAAATATTTTCCCATTAAAAAAACGAGAAAAAGGAGAAGTATCTTGAAAAAACGGGGAAAAGTAAGAATTATTTTTAAAAAATCGGAAAACAGTTTATTGTAAATAAAATATTTCCCCATTTTTTATAAGAAAAGAAACGATAAAAAAGAGAAAAAGGAGACGTCTCTTGAAAATAGGGGAAAAAGTATGAATTCCTAAAAAAAATCGGAAAATAGTTTATTGCAAATAAACTATTTTCCCCCTTTTTTATAAATAATTCTTGCTTTTTAATCTGTTTTCAAGAAACTTCTTCTTATCGTTTTTTTTGCTCAAATTTGAATTAAATAAATAGAACTCAGAAAGAAAATCCAACTATTTTTGGTTAGAAGTTAATTTTTTTTTACGACCCCTAATCTGTTAAGTTAATCTACCGTTCAAGTTAATCTTTAAATTATATCAATGTTCTCAAAAAAAAAAATTGTCTACAGAATTTAATTAAAAGTATTCTCTTAAGTATTCACGGTTATATAGAGTTTAATTTATATTTCGTATTTAAAAATGGGGGGGGGGTCATTTTCAATATCACATGAAATTATGAGGGGGCTACCCGAAATGTGAAACTTACTGAAAATAGCGTCACCTAATATATGAACTCCTTTGACTAATTTATATTCTTTTCACGATTTTATTATTATTATTATTGTTATTATACCATTAGGCTATTTCCCTTTCCGGGTATAGGGGGGGGGGTTGTATAGATTTTTAGAATAATCTAAAATCCCCATGTCGTCTATTTGAATAAGACGTTCGTTACGCAACACTGCTCCGACCCAGGTCGCTGATCAATCTATCTAGCAATCACCCCAGGCGAAGAGCTTTACAAAGTCACTATTTAAAGCTCTGATTTTCTTATCCTGGAACATGAAGGTGGGAAAGAAATTCTGCTACAAATTGGATCTTTGTTGCAGTTAATGAACAATAGATAAAATGGTGAGAGTTGCTCAATCTGCGAACTAAACGGCAGCATAGGAAGGAGCGGGCCCAGCATGAGGCCCTCGTGCAACTAGCAATGCACGTAACCCGTGGGGTAAGGTCCCGCCTCTGAATCGTTATTATGAGTCGGTATCTCTCTGTCGTGATTATGCAAGAACAATTATCGATCGTTGTCGCTCTTAATGCGATTAATCAAACTGATTCTAGAGCAAGAAGGCTCGAAAGGAAAAACTCAGATCTTATAAACATTAGAACAAATCGAATATTTGAAACAAGAGAAAAAAAAAGAAAAAATGTAAGAGGAAGCGTCCATTAATTACGAAAAACTTTATCGAGGGGGGGGGGGTCTGGAAAATTTTACGAATTCTTAGGAAACGTCCACATATTATGTGCCGCTATTTTCAGTGATTTTTGACTCATCCCTCCCTTTTGTGACATTTCGATGACCCCCCCCCCCTTAAAATGTCATGTAACAATAAAGCTGACCCACTCATATTTTTTATACGATATGTAAATTAAATTTTATATCACCGTCAATCGAACAATGAATAATGAGTTACAACTATTTGATAGCAGTATGAGAATACTTTTACTTCAATTCATTAGATATTTTTTATCATTTGAGGACATTGATATAATTTTAGGAATTTTTATTTTTTCCCTGTTTTCGACAAACATTTCCCCTCTTTTTATGTTTCTGAATGAATTCGAACTGAATTATTAATAAAACTGAAAAATGAAATCCAACTATTCTGTTGAAAAGTCTACGATTATATTTTTGGTTCAGAATTAATCTTTTTTGGTTAAAAATTCTAATATTTGGTTGAAAATTTAATTATTTTGTTAGAAATTTCACTTTTCTGGACAAAAATTTAATTACTTGGTTGAAATTTGAAGTATTTTGTTAAAAATTCATATTCATGGTTGAAGATTCATCTCTTTGGTTGAAAAATTAACTATTTTGTTTAAAATTCGTTTCGTCGTTGGCTCAAATATAATTTTTTAACTGAAAATTCAACTTTTCCATATTCTGTTGAAAATTTTCCTGTTTTACTATGAAATTTAACTTTTTGCTCAAAATTCAGCTTGTTTAGTTGAAAGTTCAAGTATTCGCTTGGAAAATTCAGAATTATTTTTCTTTTGGTTAAAAATTCTAATATTTGGTTGAAAATTTAATTATTTTAATGAAAATGTAACTAGTTTGTGAGAAACGTATCTTTTTTGGTCAAAAATTTAATTACTTGGTTGAAAGTTGAAGTATTTTGTTAAAAATTCTTATTTTTGGTTGAAGATTCATATCTTTGGTTAAAAATTTAAGTATTTTGTTTAAAATTCGTTTCGTTGTTGGTAAAAAATTTATTTTTTAACTGAAAATGTAACTATTCTATTTCTCCTTGAAAATTTTTTCGTTTCATTAGAAAATTTTACTTTTTTCTTGGAAATTCAGCTTTTCTAGTTAAAAAATCCAAGTATTTGCTTGAAAAATTCATATATTTTGTTGATAATTCATCTTTTTTTGGTAGGAAAGTAATCTTCTTGGTTATGAAATAAACTTTTGGTTGTTCTCTTTTATTGGAAATTCATTTTTTTTTTCAAATTCGTGATTTTAGTTGAAAATTCATATGTTTGAAAATTTAGTTACTTGGGTAAAATTTTCTTGTTTTTTTTTTTTTGAGAAATAATGTTCTTGACTGAAAATGTAACTATTCCATTTTTAGTCTAAAATTGATTTTTTTGGTTGAAAATTCATGTAATTTTTTGAAAATTTGTCTTCTTTGGTAGAAAATCAATCTTCTTGGTAGAAAATTAATTTTTTTTGTGGTTTAAAATGCAACTGATTAATACAAACTTAAGCTATTTTGTGAAGAATCAACTTTCTTGTTGAAATATAATATTTTTGGTAGAACTTTGAATTATCTAATTAACATTTGAACTACTTATTTGCAAATTTAACTATTTTCTTAGAAATTCGTTGTTTTTTTTTTGGTTAACAATTAATTTTGTTATCTAAAAATGTAGCAATTCCATTTCTGGTTAAAAATTGTTCCTTTATGTGTTCAAAATTCAAATATTTGGTGGAAAATTCATGTATTTTGTTCAAAATTTATGTATTTTTTTGAAAATTCACCTATCGGTAACAAATTTGTCTCTTTGTTTGAAAATACATCTTTGGATTAATATTTTTTAAATTGTTTAAATGTTGAACTTTTTTTTCGAAAATTAATTTCTGTTTGTTAAAGATTTATCATAATAGTTGAAAATTAATCTCTATTCTGGAAAATTTAACTATTTCACTAAAAATTTGTTTTTGGTTGAAAATTTATATTTTTATTGAAAATTTTATTTTTATTTGAAAATTGATCTTTTCTGGTTTAAAATGCATGTAATTTGTTGAAAATTGATCTTTTTGGTTAAAAATATATTCTTTTGGTTAAGAATTCAACTTCTTGGTAGAAAATTAAACTATTTTGTTTAAAATTGAACTTTTTTGTTGAAAATTAATATCTTCGGATAGAGATTGAACTGTTTTTGTAAAAAATTAAACTATTTCGTTAGCACTTGAACTATTTATTTGAAAATTTGAATATGTCGATAAAAGTTCATTCTTTCAGTTGAATTCAACTGGTTGAAAATTAGGTTTCTTTGTTATTTAACATTATTTTTTCAAACTGAAAGTTTAACCATTCTATTTTTTGTTAAAAATGCATCTCTTTTAGTTGAAAATTTATATCTTTGGTTTGAACTATTTTGGTTGAAAATTGAACTATCTCATTAACACCTTACCGTTTATTTGAAAATCTAACTATTTTGTGAAAAATTCTTCTGTTTTAGCTATATTCAACTGGTTTGAAATTACTTTTTCATTGCTGTTTAAAATTAATTTCTTCAACTGAAAATTTAACGACTCCACTTGTGGTTTAAAATTTATATTTTTTTTTGTGTAGAAAATGCAACTCTTTGTTTGAATGTTGAACTCTTTTTCCGAAAATTTATTCTTCTTTTTCGAAGATTTGTAATTTTATTTGAAAATTAATTTCTGCTTGAAAATTTAACATTTTGGCTGAAAAACTTTTGGTTCTTTGGCAGAGAATTTGTTCTCTTTTGTTGAAAATGCAACTGTTTGGTAGAAAATATGTAAAATGATTTTTTTCTTAAATCAACTTTTTGGTTGCAAATGTATATCTTTGGTTCGAAATTCAACTATTTTGGTAGAAAATTGAACTACTTCGTTAACACTTGAATTATTTATTCGAAAATTTAAACTGTTTATTGAAAATTCGTCCTTTCGGATTGAAAATTCATTTTTGACGGTAGAAAATTTATCTTTCTTGTTGGAAAATTCATTTCTCTTGGCTAAGAATAAACTTTTCCGACAAAAATTCAACTTTCTCTTATAAAATTCGTCTTTTTGGCTTGAAAATTTAAATATTTTGTTGAAAATTAGTTTTTTTTGGTAAAAATTTGAAAAATTGATGCTAATTGTAGGCAAAATGAAACAGACAGTCAGGTATAATCGATTACAGGCAGCAGAGCGAAACCTCTAATTGTGGTTGCAATAAAAAGTAAAAACGAAGGCTTGGAATTCCGTCGTTGGTCGTTTCCTTGGCTATACCTACAAAGCTATCGTTGTGCTCCATTAAAAGCGTCCGAGGCGATTATATCGCTGAAATGGTAACCGAGCGGCTTGTACCGTTCCATCACTAAAATTGTAAATGTCCAATTACCCGACTCACGATCGAACTCATTCCACGCTAGTGTTGCATGCTAAATTATTTATCTACGGAATATCTCTCGCCGCTTTTGTAAACGTACTAGAATACGGCCATCTGCGAACTCGATTACCACCGATGCGATGCTTACAATAAGTACCAGCTAATCAGAAAATTTCAAATATTCACGCTATCAAGTACGCTCAGGCTATTAATTGTACTCTCATTATTAAGGCCGTACTTTCGTCGGAACTTGTAGTAGAAAAAAATAGTAGTGAAACTTCTTTGATCAAAAATTAGGTGTAGCCGAGGCGTAGTAGAGCCGAGGCGTAGCAGAGCCGAGGGGAAGACGAGTCGAGGCGAAGCAGAGAAGAGGGGAAGACGAGGCGAAACCGAGGGTTCTGGCGAGTATTGCAATCACAATCTTTTCCAAACGACTGTCTTCAACTACTCAACTGTCCTGTGGTTTGTAGAGCTGTATGTTATCCAACCAGACCACAATATGTCATTATTTTAAAGGCTTAGGACCTGCTGTTTTAGGAATCGTTTGCAGGTGCAAAACTCATTTGGAGGTGTAGATGGAGGCATTTTTTTCCATGTTCATCATTTAAAATCATGGTTAGATGTTAACTTCAAAACAGAATTGGTTAAAAATTTGAAATGCCATTCCGAGCGGAAGATTCGTACTTCAGAGAAGAAGCTGAGTGTGCCAATAAAGTTCCCGTTTACTGTCGCTAGCTCTGCGGGATTCCCTGAAACGTTAAATGGAACGTTTGCATTCCTGAACGACACGCATCGCGTGTCTTCGAAAACGGAAGCACCACAGTGAGGCAAATATAATTCAAGAATGTTATAGAACACCTACTGAAATCTTGTTTTCTACTACTGCATCCGTGCAGACACCTGTAGATTAAATTGGAGTCGTGCTTCGACTGTACATACCAAACATAATAAAACTTTGTAGACGCCTACACCGCGAAGCGCACGAGTCGGGATGGAGAATCCTACAGCCTGCAGGCACATATTCTTAACGGATACCAGTCTAAGAGCAAAGTGTTAGCTGGCCATTCACGCCCAAGCGAAATACCTTCATCAGGGGTTCCCAAAGATTCACCAACCTTAATTCCATATGCAGGGAAGGTCTGCTTTCAAAAATTCAATCACGATTCCCGTACTGAACAAAATTATTGGTTAGGACAGCAAGCGTTTCATTAGTAGAGATGGTAGCTGCGACAACCAATTCGATGGGGAAACGAACTAACCAGTTTTGTGCGACAAGTCAACGTTAGTACTCATTTACTACCCATGTATTTTCCAACAAATAAAAGTAGTAGAGGCTACACATTTTGTTTCATGGCGACACTGATAGAACTAAAACCTGAACAGTGCTGCCAACTCAGTGTACTGGAAGTTCAGAATCTGCTGGAAACTTGAAGATCAGAATATTACATCGAAAAACTGAGGAATGTAAAACATAGTTGACTCGTTAGACATGGAGCTTTCAGGATTACGTGTAATATAACCTCATGAAGTACCTACGTTTGAGACTCTTGGCTTAGTAGAAATTCTTTAAGTTTTTATACTCTATCTGAGGGGAAATTGATTTCTGATGAATGATATTGATGAATTTAATATTGAGACTCAATACTTGAAGGAGTAAGTAAAAGTGTCCGAAAATGGTTATCTACCATCGGAAGTTGTTGGGACCAGTATTAAAGTTGTCAGAACAACTACTAGCATCCTTAGACATAAGCATTTTTAACTAAATTAGTTGTCCCTATTACTTTATTGGATGTCCCAAACAACAATTTTTTCAGTGTGGTTTTCCAGGTCATCTAGCTACCATGCATCAATAAATTGGTGCTGCTAGAATGTGATTATGAAAGTTGACAACAAGGTTCTTCTTTAAAAGCTACCTTGCCCGGCAAACTTTTGAAAACTAAACAGTTAAAAATATCAAGATTTGCGGTAGACAGGATACACATTGTCCACTGTTTAGGAACTGGATATAGCAGATTCATAAAATATAACAAATGTATCATTTTCAGCAGTTGAATCGATCTGGAGCCTACAAAATTCATTCAATTTGTCTAAAACATGTAGGATAAGTGGAGCAGATGAAGTTCTTGTGCTAGTTTTGAGGAAATGTTAAATGATCATTTCTTTCTAGAGATGATTTCTTTTGTGAACAAAATTCGTTTTCTTTTTGCAGTTCAGATGAAGTGGAATCTGCTCAATTCAACTATTTGCTCTAGAACTTTCAATATAAATCAATATAAATGAACAAATTCATTTCTTCCAAATTGTCCATTTCATTGGTCTTCTGATTCCTTCTGTGAGTGTAATGGAGAAATTTCTTTGGATGGCAGGAAGATGATGGATGTTTAATGGACATGAAATAAAGTAGAATTGACTTATTGGTCAGGAATAGCCTATCGCCTGATAAGGACATTTTTTCATATCTACTAAAACTGGTTTGAAATTGTTAATTTTATTGATTTATATGTCTTCTGGTTCTTTCTGTGAGTGTAATTAAATTTCTTTGGTGGGAAGGTAGATGATGGATGTTTTATGAACATGGAATAAGGCATGATTCACTTGTTGGTCACCTTAATCACCTGATAAGAATGTTTTTGTATTCGCTACTAAAATTTGTTACGAATTGTGAATTTAATTTTTTTATAAATCTTCTGATTCTTTTTTTGATGTAATGAAACAGTTTCTTTGTTTGTTTAGAACAGTTTGTTTGTTTGTTCAAAATTGTCAATTTTATTTCTTTATCAGGATGGCGATTCAGCGCACGATTTCAAATTCCCGGTCATTTCCCGGTTATTCCCGGTCAAGTTTTTCAATTTTCCCGGTCAACTAAAAGTAACATATTCATATTTTCCGCAAAATTCAAATATTTATTTTAATTCATGACGTCCGTTATAAACATCCTTTAACACAACAGACTGAAACATTAAGAAATAAATGAATTTGGAAGAAAATATTTAAATTTTCCACTAAAAAATATCAATTTTTTACAAAAAATGGAATAGTTAGACTTTCAGTTGGAAAAATGAATTTCAAACAAACAAAAAAAAAACAGATTTTCAACAAAATTGTTCAATTTTCAACCAAAATGATAAATTTTCAAATAAAATTATGAATCTTCAGCTGGAGCATGTAGTTAAATTTTAAACCAATAGATGAATCTTTCAACAAAAAAATTAATTTTTAAATAAAAGGATTAATTTTTCACCAAAAAGTACGATTTTAAACAAAATACATGAATTTTCAGAAAATTGGTTGAATGTTAAACTAAAAAAATAATATTTTTTAATAGAAAATGGAATGGTAACATTTTTATTTTGAGAAATTAATTTTGAACAAAACATAGGAGTTTTTAACTAAGACAATGAATCTTCAACTGAAATAGTTGAATTTTCAAATAAAAAAATTAATTTGTAATAAAAAAGATAAATTGTCATCCAAAAAATAAATAAATAAATTTTCAGGTAAAAAAGTTGATGCTCAACCAAACATATGAATTTTCAACTACAACTATGGAATTTTCAGTTGGAATAAGTTACATTTGAAGCTAAAAAATTACTGTCAACAAAAAAACTGGCTTTCAACAAAATAGTTACATTTTCAAACGAAGTGATGAATTATCAAATAAAATTGTAAATATTCAACTGGAAAAGATGAATTTTGAACAAGATACATGAATTTTTGACTGAGATGATGAATCTTTAACTAGAACAATTGAATTTTTGACCAAGAAGATTAATTCATCATCCAATGAAAAAACAAGTTTCCAATCAAACAGCTCATTTCTCAACCAATGAAACAAATTTTTAATTAAAACGATGAATCTTCAATAAAAAAAATGTTTTTTAATAAAAGAGTTCAACTTTCAACCAAATAAGTTTATTTCCAACAAGATGAATTTTCAACTAAATTGATCAATATTCAACTTAAATACTTGAATTTTTATTCAAAAAGAAGAACTTCTAACGAGAAGATTAACTTTTAAAGAAAAAGATAATTTTCTGTTGAAACAAAAAGATTCGTTAACAAAACACGTGAATTTTTAACAAAATAGTTGAATTTTCAATTAAAAAAGACAAATTTGCATTCAAATTGTTGAAAAATTTGAACTGGAAGTTACCAATTTTCAACTAAAAGAGAAACAGTTAAATTTTCAGCTAAAGAAATTAATTTTCAACCAAGAAGATTAATTTCAACCAAAAAGACGAATTTTTAAGTAAAAAATATAATTTTTCAACCAAAAATTGAATTATTAGATTTAAAGTCAAAAAATGAATATTCAACCAAAGAGATGAATCTTTAACTAAAATTATAAAATATTCAACTGGAATAATAGTTCTATTTTCAGTTGAAGACAAATTGGAAAAAAATCCACAAAAAATAAGTTTGCAATCAACCAGTTTATTTTTCAACCAAAGAAATTATTTTTCAATTAAAACGATGAATCTTCAATAAAAAAGAAATATATTTTTTGATAAAAGAGTTTAACTTTCAACCAAATAAGTTTATTTCCAACAAGATGAATTTTCTACTAAATTGATCAATATTCAACTTAAATACTTGAATTTTTGACCGACAAAAAGAATTTTTAAACGAGAAGATTAAGTTTTCAAGAAAAAGATCATTTTCTGCCGAAAAAAATGATTTTTTTCACAAAAGACGTGAATTTTCAACAAAATAGGTTATTTTTCAATTAAAAATGACAACTTTGCATACAAATTGTTGAATTTTGAACTGGAGAAGATCAATTTTCAACTAAAAATGAAACAGTTGAATTTTCAGCTCAAGATATTAATTTTCAACAAAACTAATGCATTTGTAACTAAAATGGTGACTCTTTAACTGTAATAATTGAATTTAATGCGATAAAAGATGAATTTTCAACCACAAAGATAATTTTCTACAAAAAAGACGAATTTTACACCAAGTACCTAAATTTTCATATAAATAGTTTAATTTTTAAGTGCAGAATATCAATTTTCAACCAAACAGTTAAATTTTCAGCAAAAAGAGATAAAATAATTTTCAACAAAGTAGTTACATTTTCAACCAGAGATGAGTTTTAAATTGAAATGATAAATCTTTACTGAATAAAAATTAATTTTTAACAAAAGAGTTTAACTTTTAACAAAGTAGTTGAATTTTTGACTCAAAAAACATTAATTCGCAACGAACAATGTGAAAAAATTTTCTAATATAATTCAGAAATATTTCTTCTTTGAAATACTACGTTTACTCTCAAAACTGCTTGAAGTACTTTCTTTATCTGAAATTTAGATGAGGGGACTATTAAATTCTGACAAATTCTGACTTGGAAGAGGGATTTTTGTAAATTCCTTTCTTATAAATCCGAAATTTATTTATTAAATATCTTGAAATATATTTTTAATTTCATATTGCAATAAAAACTCTTTGGATGCATGAGAACAACTAATAACTAATGTCAACAAAAATAAGTTCTCTTGAACAATAATAAATTATAATTTAGTTAGAGTAAAGTAAGATAACGTGAAAATTATAAGATCCATATACCGTGACATAGTAAATAAATCCGAAACATACTAAACACATATGCTCTGCAACTAGAGATAAAGTAGATATCACTTTTCTAAATTGACAAATATTATTAAAATAAGGAAAACTTGAATTTCGCTACAATCAGAAGTAAATTTTCTGTTTCTTAATTGAATTCCCGGTCATTTCCCTGTCTCTTCTCGATCAATAACAAATTCCCGATCATTTCCCTGTCAATAAAATTTCCAGTCATTTCCGATCAATGAAATTCCCATCCATTTCCTGGCTTTTCCCGGTCAATAAAATTCCCGCTCAATACATTTTCTGGTCATTTCCCGGGCAATAAAATTTCCGGTCATTCCCGGTCAATACAATTCCCGATCATTTCCCGACCAATAACATTCCAGGTCATTTCCCAGCTTTTTTCTGGTCAATACAATTCCCGACAATTTTCCTGGCTTTTTCCCGGTTAATATAATTCCTGGTCATTTCCCGGTCAATAAAATTCCCGATCATTTCCTGATCAGTACAATGTTTGGTAATTTCCCGGTCAATAAAATTCCAGGTCATTTCTTAGCTTTGTCACGGTCAATACAATTTCGGGCCATTTCCTGGCTTTTTCCCGGTCAATAACATTCCCGGTCATTTCCGGGCAATATGATTCCCGGTCATTTCCCGGTCAATAAAATTCCTGGTCATTTCCCGTTCTTTCCCGTTCAAGTCGCCACCCTGTTTATGTCTCTTCTAGTTCTTCCTATGAGTTCAATGGAAATTCTTTGAAGGGAAGGAAGATGACGCTCCACGAAAATTCAATTCAATGGAAATTCTTTAGAGGAAAGGAAGATGAAGCATGGCGTCTATTTTGACTAATTGTTTTTACCTTGATTGGAAAACACATTGTACTCTATTTGCTGGAACTATTGTAGAATCTAATCGGAATTGCCTGAACTCAGAATTTGTCTACTTTCCTTAGAAATGTTTCCAAGATTTTCCTATTTTGAGCTTCACCATGAATTATGGCCGGAATTCCGCGACTACTTTCTAGGATACCTCGCGCACCACGTACTTCCTTAATAGACGACGTCGAAACGCTTCGACACGTTTCAGTTAGTTCAAGATTGCAGGGGATCCTGCCATCACCCATCCCTCTTATTTTCTTATTCTATTTTCCATTTCAGCCGATCTTCTCTCCTTTTCTCTCCCTAGCGTTGAGTAGCATTGAAATGAAGTACCACGCAGCCTCCAGTTCACCGACTTGACCATCCAGCGATCTCGAAGTAAACAGTTTCACGCATAAAGAGGTAATGAGAACTTCTATCAATTTGCTCACGCGAGATTTCTAGTCGCCTCCCGTTATTATTCTACCTGTAGAAAAGGCGGAAGGGCAGACAAGAAAAAAAAATAAGTAGTGATGTGAGTCAATGAAACGTTTCAGTGAAACATTGAAAGGTTCATGAAACAATGAAACAGTTCCTGTGAATTCGGTGATTTCCGTGAATTGCGCGAATTTCGTGAATTCGTTAAATTACATTAATTCCATGAATTCCATGAATTCCTTGAATTCTGTGAATTTCATTAATTTCATGAATTTCGTGAATTCCTCCAATTCCGTGAATTTCGAAAAATTCCTTCAATTACATGAATTACTTGAACGCCGTTAATTTCTGAAATTCCATTAATTCCTTGAATGTCTTGAATTCTATGAATACCTTGAATTTCATGAATTCCATGAAATCCGTGAATTCCGTGAATTCTTTGAATATCAAATTTCTTGAATTTCTTGAATTCCTTGAATTCTGTGAATTCTGTGAATTCCAGAAATGTCTTGAATTCCTTTAATCACATAAATTCCGTAAGTTCCTTGAATTCCATGGAATCCTTGCATTCCAGGAATTCTATGAAATCTGTGAATTTCGTGAATTCCATAAAATCCGTGAATTCCATAAAATCCGCGAATTCCATGACTTCCTTGAGTTTTTCAAATTTCTTGAATTCCTTAAATTCCATGAATTCCATGAATTCTGTGAATTCCGTGAATGCCATAAATTTCTTGAATTCCTTCAATCACATGAATTCCGTGAGTTCCTTGAATTCCATGAATTCCGTGAATTTCATGAATTCCATGAATACCTGAATTCCATGAATTCCGCGAATTTCACGAATTCCGTAAATTTCGTGAATTCCTTAAATTTCATTAATTCCTTGAATGTCTTGCATTCCATGAATTCCGTGAATTTCATGAATTCCAATAAATCAGTGAATTCCGTGAATTCTATGAATACCATGAAATCCGTGAATTCCATGAATTCCTTGAATTTTGGTAATTCGTTGAATTCCTTGAATTCCATGACTTTTGTGAATTCCGTGAATGCCATAAATTTCTTGAATTCCTTCAATCACGTGAATTCCGTGAATTTCGTAAATTCCGAGAATTCCTTCAATTTCGTGAATTCCGTGAATTGGTGGATTTTTCAACTTCAATCGCTTTCTATTCCTAAAATTTTAATTAAAAATATCGCATTTTCAACCAAAAAAATGAATTTTGAACTAAGAATATTAATTATTTTACCAAAAAAGTATTTTGAACAAATTACATGAATTTTCAACAAAACAGTTAAATTTTCAACCTAAGAAATGAATTTTTATCTAAAATGATGAACCTCCAACCAACCAACTCAATTTTCAACCAAATAGTTGGATTTTCGACCAGAGAAGAACTTTCAACCTATAAAATTAATTTTTTCAACGAAAAAGATAAATTTTTGAATAAATACATGAATTTTCCACTAAAAAAGATCAATTTTCAATTAAAAACGAAACAGTTATATTTTCAGTATAAAAAATTGAAATGATAATCATGAAAAACTAATTTTCAACGAAATGGTTAAATCTTTAATGAAGAAAATAAATTTTTAACTAAAAAGATTAATTTTTCACCAATAAGACTAATATTCAACCACTATATATATATTTTTAATAAAATATGTAAATTTTTAATCAAAAAGTTGAATCCTCAAACAAAAACAAAATAATTTTTAACTAAAGAGTTTAATGTAACAAAAATATACGAAATTTTTACGATAACGGGGGAATTTTGAATCCAAAAAGACAAAATTATAAAACCAAAAGAAGAAATTGTCAACTAAAGAGATGAATTTTTAACTAAAATGTCAATCCTCTTTTCGGAATGGTTGAATATTCAGTTCAAAAAATCAATTTCCTACAAAGAAAACGAATTATAAACATTTTTAACCAAAATTATTCATCTTTTGCTAAAAAAATTACTTTTTGACCACATAGTTGAATTTTCGACCGAGAAGGTGAATTTTCAACCAAGAAAATTAATTTTTGACCAAAAACGACAAATTTAAAAATAACTATATAAATGTTCAAACAAAAAGATGAGTTTTCGAACAAAAATACAAATTTTCTAACCAGAATATTAATTTTCTACCCAAAAATAATTAATTTTCAAGAAAATACGTGAATTTCAGAAAATAGTTGAATCCTCAAACAAAAAAGATTAATTTTCCTACTAAACAGTTAAATTTTGATGAAAAAAGGATGACATTTTTATGAAACTTCCAACCAAATAGTTGAATTTTCAACTAAAGAGATACACTTTCAACTAAAGAGATGAATTTCCACCTAAAATGGTGAATCTCTAGCCATAAAAATTAATTTAAATAAAGTAGTTACATTTTTAACCAAAGAGATTAATTTTCAACTAAAATCTTTAGCTAGCACAGTTCAATTTTCAATTAAAAAAAAATAATTTCAAACAAGAAGAACAAATTATTAACCAAATACTTACATGATCAATAAAATACTTAAATTTTCAACTAAAGATATGGATTTGTAACTCAAATGCTGAATCTTCAAGTCAGATCGTTAAATTTTCAGTTAAATATTAAATTAAAAAAAAACAACAACGATTCTTCAAAAAATTAGTTTAATTTTTAATAAGCGAGATGAATTTTCAACTAAAAACGATATATTGTCAACCAAAAAAGAAATAGCTAAATTTTCAGTTCAAAAATTAATTTTTCTTCAAAAAAATAAATTTTCAACAAAAGGAATGAATTTTTAACAAAGTGGTTGAATATTCTACTAGAAAAGATAAATTAACAATTCAAAATTCAAAAGTTAAATTTTCAGTTGAAAAAATTAATATTTATCCAAATAAAAAAACGAATTTTCAACAAAATAGTTCAATTCTTCACCAAACTATTACAATTTTCAACTAAATGGATGAATTTTTAAGCAAGAAGAATATTTTTTTACCAACAAATGTGAATTTTTAAAAAAATACTTGAATTTTTAATCAAATAGTTAAATTTCCGAGCAAGAAGATTATTTTTCTGGCCAAAAACTAATTTTCATAAAAATATTAACGTGAATTTTTAATAAAATAGTCAAATTTTCTACCAAACTATTCTCAATTGAAATCAAGAATCTTTAACCGGTTAAATTAGCAACTAGAAAAGATAAATTTCGAATCTTCTTAAGTAAAATTTTGAACAAAAACAGAGGAATTTTTAACAAAACAATTGATTTTTTAACTAAAAAATGTACTTTTTAAACTAATTATTGAATTTTCCACAAAGTAGAATAATTTTTCACCAAATAGTGGAATTTTCAGTAAAAATGATTAATTTTTGGCAGAAAAAGACAAATTTTCGGTTAGATGCATCAACTTTCATTTAAAAAAGATCAATTGTTAACCAAAAATGGAATAGTTAAATTTCTAGTTAGAAAAATTAAGTTTCAACAGACAACAAATTTTCATTAAATAGTCGAAAAATATTTTAATTACCCATGTAAATTACTCAGGATGACCATGATTATTAGGATTACAAATTTATGACTTGGTTTACTTATACATTACTCCGAATTATCTGCATTGCAAGTGGATTTTACTGGATTATAGGTGGATATCGTGAATTATTTGGATTACGTTATACGGATTACCCGTCGGATAACCGAGGTTGGTTCTAGCCAAGTAGTTGAATTTTCAAGCAAAAAAGAATAATACTCAACAATATAGTTCAATCCTCAACCAAAACAGAATTATTTTCAAATCTATATACTTAAATGGTTTAACATTAATACCAATTTCAATCAATGACTAAATTCTAGCAATGAATCAATTATTTTCACTGATGAATTAGTAAGTTTGACTGATTTATCTGTAAAAAATAGCTGATTCATAGCTGGAGTTTAGTCATTATTGATATCAGTAAACATTTTAACCAAGAAAGATTTTTTGGTGAAAAAAGAAATAGACATTCTACCAAATCGTTGAATTTTCGAGACAAAAAGACGAATTTTCTACAAAGCTGTTTTTGCTAGTTTTTAATAATTGAACACGCCTCAGGACTGGAAAAAATGTTGAGAACATAGCCACACATAATTAGATTAGCTCCGCAAGGAGCATGGCTTGGCTGAGAAAAAGAAAAAAATATTGAAATGATGTTGACACCCACATAAGAGAGGACAGGGCGTTGAGTCATTATAAACGCGTCCCACATCTTACGGGACCTGTCGTCAATGGCCCGAACCAGATCGCATAATTTTCTTTCGACGAAGAGTTTCTGATGTTGAACTTGAATCCTGAAAAGATGAATACGTGGCCTTTTGTGATCCACGTCACTTTCAGGTAGAAAAGGGTGACTAAACTAGCATGATACTATGAATGAAGGATGATTAGCTGTATTCAAAAAGAGAATGCTTGTAAATCATCATAATCTTATGATTGAAAATAATATTTTTGTGAATCTGCAATTATAATTCATTGTACCGACTGACTATGCAAAATAGTAAATACATATATAAATATGCCCAGATTCATAAACACAAACTCTCCCAATGACAGAATTGACTGTTGAATGCTCTCTTTGAAATTATTCGATTATTTTTAATAATAAATAAAGGCTCAAAGTCGTATCAACTACAGTGGTCATCAGCGACTACATTAGGTTTTACAGATTCCATGGTTGTAGAAGAAGCATTATTCAAAAAAATGATAAAACATAAAACACTGTACGAAGCTTCCACCAGATTAGATGCTGGATATCGATAGCTTGAGGATAGTTAAGTACAGTATTGAATGTGTTTGTTTTGGATAGTATTTCCTTGAAGACAGTTTCGACTTTGTAATGAATCCGTTTATCGCTGTAATTGTTGCAGCCAACCAACATATGATATCTATGGTTTCCTTACATGATTTGATTTTTTTTTAATCGTCTTCGACCAGGTGTAGCTTTGTATTGTTGAAGGGTTTCCAAAATCATTCCAGAGAGTTTTGACAGCTTGAAATGCACAGTTTTTGAAGACTTGGTGATGTACAGGAACCGACACATTAGGCACTGGAAGTAGACATGCTGATTTGGCTAGAACGTCTGATGTCTCACTTCGATTCCCAGATAAGACGGTATCCAGTAGTGATCACTATGTGATCAACTTTGTTGATGTTTTTGATGCCCACAATTTCTGACAGTGAATCCGAAAGAATGGCAAAGAAAGGGCCATTTAAAATTTCTAAATAATTCATAGCTTGCAAAATAGAAAAAGTCACACATCTAAATATACTGAAGCAATCCGGTAATTTATACTGGAATTGGTTGTTAGGTGTAACCATAGCACATCCACACCCAGTGGTTGATTTTGATCCATCAGTATAAATAGGGATTTCATAATAATCAATCATAATGAGAAAGCAAAGTGTTCCTCAAATGAGCACCATAAAATTTAACATACAAACAAAGAAGTAACTGCAACACTGCATCTAATTTTAAATATTCCTAAAGTCAGATAAAAACGATTGTTATATCGATCTAACATGATGAGAATTTGATATTCCAGTTCAAACTGAAGAATTTCCATTAAATCGCAACAAATTGAAGTGGAAAACGAATTTTATAATCTGAAACTGGAGTATGCTAATAAACTGGCAACCTGGTTGTAGAAAAAAAAGTCCAGAAACAAAAACATGCGATAAGTGAGCGAAAACATAGGACGTTCAATATGAACGAAGTGAATGCATGAATTTTGAGAATATTATATATAATTCAGAATACATTTCAGATAGTATTTTTCAATTGACCATCTGAAGTCTTCAATATTTGAAAAAATGAAAAAAGATTTGGATGGTTAATCGGATAGGAAGAAAAGATGCGGGCAAATGCACCCTCGTCTTCGATGATCGATCATTCTGACACATGGTTCATCTTCTGAACGCAAGTTCTCCTGTGAGTGTCTCTTAAGACATAATTCGCAACGACTTACGATTAAGCGACCTGTAAACTGTGAAATAATCTCATCTGATATTGGCGGTTATGAAAAAATGCAAGCCAAGATTTCACTTTACTTTTTTCACATCATGAGAAGTTTGTTAATAATTATTTTCAATCATACTAATTAGAGAAGTGCAAAATAGGAGAAAGATAGCACGTTTGAGACAGCAGTTCGTTTTGGACAAAGTCAATTTGAAAATTTTGAATCATGTATTAACTTTCATTAGTTGATTAAATATCCATCTATCTAGACGAAACATGTTCAACCAGTAAACAAAAGTTTATACATGATTTAATATGTTTCAATTATTTTTGTCCAAAAAGTACTGCTGTCCCAAATGTACCATCTTACTCCTGCTGCTCTTTTGGTAAAATTTTAAACTATTTTGATCAGTAGCTCACGCACTCTCTCAAAAACACTTAAAGCTATTTGAGGAATGAGAGAAAAAAACATGATAAATCCATTTGAGATGATTTCACAATAATTAGACAAATTCTGTAATTCAGAAACACCAGAGATAGAACAAGAATTTAAATAGCATCATATAGAGGAAACCATCTAGCTATTTATCTGATATTATCAAATTATTGAATCTATTAGCTTACATATATGCAGTTTTTATAACATATTGAATGCATTATTCACAAGATATATGGAGTTTAATTTATATATTTCGAAGGCTACAACATTTTTGAAACGCAATTTTAATGGGCTAACATTTTTTTGGTGAACCGTGGGTGAATGATCATACACCTTGAGTCCTGAAAATGCTAAAACTATGCATAATATATTCGTTTTTGAAATTTATTTATCATGTTACATTAATGCTATATTAGAATATAAATTGGCAATCATAATTGGGGTGTAAATTTGCGTCAGGTGGATTGAAACATTTTCCTTATTCGTTATCGGCTTCCATCAAGTGCAATCGACACCTTTGAAGTTAGGGCGTGTCCGAAAGAGAATTGCGTTAATTAACCGGTTATCAAGCCCGCCCCCATATCGGTCGAAGACATGAGGTAACGTTCGCATAACAGCGAGGTCGTAAACTCTGCTGACAATAATTATTTATAAGCGTTCCAGTTCAAGAACATAATTTTTCACATCAGCTTCTTCTAAATCCATTTTGCAGGAGAGCACACAGAGTCATTACACTGAAAATATAGCATTGCATCGAGTATATATCGGTACGAACACGGACCATACAATATTTTTATAATGCAAGAAAATTTGTCTCGTCTCAAGAGAATGGATCTTTAATAAAGAAAATTCTTTTATTAATTATTATTTCAATAATATTTCTTAATTAATGCAGTACCGGTTGCCACCTTCTTTGAGTATCGATTATTTTTTAACTTTGATGGGATGAAAGATGCTTAATTTTCGCCTTGAATGAGCCTTTGGAAATAATAAACATGTTTGATGTACTTTATATCACTTATAGTTCAAATCATACAATTTTAAACCTGAAAATTGGGACGAAATAATATAAATTATACAAACCAACTGATGTTTTTGAGCCAATTTCTGAATTTATGGTTGCAGCAAAAATGATATCTTCAGATTTAGTATAAAAAATATACCACATAACAAAATATTTTTGATTTAATTGAAAAATGTACATTCTCCAGTAGATTGATATTTTAACTTTTGAATCGAAATATACCAAAAACATCACGAAATCCTTAATCTCACCTAAAGTAGACTTTACTCGAACCTTAGGAGAATACAATCTTATCTCTTGCATTAAAGTTTATAAAATACAATACCGTATCGAATCGCGAATGTCACCATATGTTTTACTGTGGTATCAAGCTCTACTCAGAGTGTTCTTCAAGAAATTTGTTTTATACAGTGTATATTTTTAATATTATTACGCAGTTTCGTGGGTGTTCTTATCTGCCTGAAAACCAGCATGCTGCATCTATAAGCCTTTATGTCCACGTGCTAATACTACATTATTATCCTTAGATAATTGGTAGGCTTATAGAAGACTCAAGAATATAATTTAGCTAAATAAAGGCTTATAAAGTGTCGGATAAATGTTTTTTTATGTGGTCCATGAAAAATTGAAATGGAAGTTTCCACACTTGCAGTTTTCTCCAATATTTGATATCGACTCTATAATCCTCGTGATTTTTCTATATTTCTGTAGACTAAAGTATTTTTTGTATGCCTCTTTCACTTAGTATTATCGCATTTTCGAGCGTCTTAGTTTATTTGATATCTCTACTAATAAAGCAATTAGAATGCGGGAATTATTAAAAAATAATGGCGGATTGAATGAAGAGAGAAAATCGAACGAAGGGCCATGAAACCACCTTGGCTCGTTACCTATACCAGCAGTAGAAGTTGCAAACAAAAATGAAAATAAAAAACAAACACATTGAAGTCAAAGTTATCGCTGCTGTTAAATCGATAACCAATGGCCCAAAGTGAATACGAGCCTCCCGCGCAATGAAAAAAAACAGGTATTTCTAGATGAGATTGATGTTAATGGAAACTCCTAAGGCGAAGAAGAAGGCATCGAGAAACACACTCACATATTTTTATACATCTGATGCTTCCTAAATTATAAATCGTTTCAAATCTCTGCAATTACGCGAAAAAATACGATGTAAATTAACCTAAGTTATTATACAATATTCGCGAAAGGATATTTTTGCTGTTGTAAATTTACATCCTTGTTTGTCTTTCTTTGTATCACGTTTTCTGTATACTTCGTTCACTGCTTTTGTACTTCTTGGTGTACTTTTCTCAGTTTGTTCTGTAGATACTTTTTTGTTATATTCACCAACACACTTTGGGCACTGTGAAGTAATAATTAAGTAATTATTTTTGTCACAAAGAAGGCGGCAAGAGAGGAATTTCTCGACAGCAATCAAAAGGCTATTTTAGCCTAGCTAAAAAAGATATGTCGGAAGAGAAAGAGAGTAAGAATAACGCTGTGTCATCCTGAAGGGTGAACGATCGTGCTAGATCACTTTTTATGGGAAGATCGATCGATATCTTCTGCGGATTATTAAACCTGCACGAGATACTTCGAGCAGGACGTATTGCTCTTTTGCGGCTGCATAAGAACTTTGCGGAAGACGTCGGAAAAGGCTCTCTGTTAATGATTTTGCACGGTTCGTAGTCTTATTTCATAGTTGCTATGCTATTCAGCCTCGGAATTCCGATTGATGAATTTTGTATTTGTAAAGAATGATCAGTTTTTGTCTCGCTAGACAAAGGATTAAGGTCAGATCAGTTAATTGCATGGAGAAGAATAGATCTTAAAACAGAAGATCTAGATATTACTGGGTGATATTTTAGCGATTTAACTATGGATACTGAACAGAAGGTTTTCCCTAGCAATATTCAAGATATTAACCGACAAAATTCTAAACTAAAATATCTCAAATGATGTATATTACCTATAAATCTGGAAGTCAAAGTATTTTATGACAAATTAAAATAATAGTGATAGTAGTGAAAAACTAAGAAATGACAGTGATTTTATTGTTTAAAATGAAACAATTATCAAATAGAAGCGATAGAAATTGCAATGGTTCAATAATTGTACTTTGGATTGAAGCTTTATACACTATTTTCAATTTTCAAATTATTATTTCAAATTCATAGATTCATAAGATATACAATTTTGAATGAATTTTGAAAAATAAATTGATCTAAAATGGTATGGTTTGATTGGTGTGTGATTGTTATTTAAAATGATGCAATTTGGAACGCTTTTTGGAATAATAAGATTTTCTACGTTCGTTATTATAAAATTTTCAATGGTTATTGAGTTTGAAGGAAAACGATTTTTGCATTTAATCTTTTTCTTAATTATTAAAATGAAGAATGTTTAATTTTCCATTGCTTTTCGAATTGTAATAGGTGTTAACTTCATCTGAATTGAAAAAGGGACATTTATTTTAACATATTTTTTAGCGGGAAGAGAAGAAATTTTGACTGTAGACATTTGGGTTTTCAACTTTTAGCCGAATCAAGAAAGGAAAATTTTTCACTTTCAAGATTTCTATTGAGTCGGAAGAAAGGCAATTTTAATATTAAACCATATTCTAGAAAAAAATTTTGGTTCTAATAATTTTTCGAGTTGTGAAGGGGCATTTTATTATTTAAAAAATTCTGATTGTAGCTTAGTTTTGATTAGGAATTATTAACATAATTTAGGTTTTAAAAGCTTGATTTTTGTTTTGATGACTAGAAAAACTTATTGTAAATCGGAAAATGGCAAGATATTTTTTAGTTGAATTTGAGTGGCCATCCTGTTTAATATACTGAACTGAAATTTCTGAATTGATGTATATACTTGTAGGCATAGAAGTAAGAGAATTTCATGAAAAATCAAACTAATAGTCAAACTGGGATATTTAGTATCTGACAAAAAAAAATTAGATATTATGCCGATATATCCATATATTATGATTCAATATTCAAAGTTTCATCATATACTCTTCAATATTCCCTAAATATCGATAAAAATTAGTTTATAGGACAAAGATCAATAAAAAAAGTGTTGTTTGGCGATTTTAAATCGAATCATTCTATTGTAGTGAAGGATCAGGATTGTTAATGGCGATCTTGAGATGTTGATTAGTATTTAAGAAGTCAATATTTCATACTAATGCACTCATCACATCAATGTTCCCGAGAAAGATTGATAACTTCGCTAAATGGTTGAACGTCTTAATTTGATTTTCATCCATCAATGTCTCGCCACCGAGGAAATGATCACTTAGTGAATTAATCATCAATAACAACATTATCGCTTTGATTAATGAAAGTTTCGCATTGGGATCTTGAATATTTTAGTCAATTACTGCTATTACTTTTGACTCTAATCACGTTTGCGGGAAAATAAATTATCATTAAAAAATCGTCCTTTCTTACCTCAAGACTCAATTCCTCAGATGATCAGCAACGGCGTTGAAGTCCCTTAGAATTAGTGGTCACTTATGCGGTCGTTGAAGTCACCGCGCACCAAATATACGAAAAACACTTTCTCGTTACACATCTACACTCTTCATTTTCTCTCTCCAGAAATTCCTCACAAAAATCTTTCAACCTGTCTTTCTATCTTTTGAAAGATTTTTTGTTGGTATCTAAAAAACCTTTATGGTATTCATATTTATTAAGTGAAGAATTGAAAGGGACTCTGAAAGGTTATGGGAAATATTATTCAAATTATTTTTTGACATGATTGAAATTCCAAGTCCATTTTCCAGGACTTCCCGATTCTTCGCGCACTTTCGACTTGCTATAACGTGCGAGCGTCCACGCCTCGATATTACGGTTCGTCGAACGTTTGTTTATCGATCGGTCGATACACGGTTACAAGGCGGCCTTTCTCTCGCGTTCCGCGCCGTTTCTGCAGCCTCGCTCGCAGGAACTTGGTAAATCCATTTTTTGCATTGCCCCCCCACCCCCTCAACTCTTCTCTCTCCTCCCTATTCACTCGCGATTCCTTAACGAATAGTGAATAAATTGCGATTACACTCGGTACCCTCGTCACGCACCGAAAAACCTTTCCTCTCCAGGATCAGCGATCATCAACCCCCTTTTTCTCCCTCACTCCTCCCAAAGAACATGTCACATAATCCATTCCTCACGCCTGATAAATCACCAATTTTATTTCAAGAAAATCCTCCCAAAAAAAGCTCTCCAGAATTGACAACCCCCTAACGTGTTCCCTCAACATTTCATAGTTCTTCTTGATACCCCGATGATTAGTTTCATTATATTTATTATCTTTCGCGATTTTATTATCAGGCAAGGGTCCGAGGAAGATTCGCGAAGTCGACCTTGCTCTTCGGGACGGCGGCGAAAGACTGAAGAGGCTGAAGAGGTGCCGGTGTTGGGGCCTATCGGGGGCCACGAACCGAGAGTATACGGTTGGGTGCCGGTTCGGGACCCGTTCGGTCGCTTCGCCTCGTTCTGCCTGGTCGGGGCTGATCCACGCAAGGATGCTGTGTGGTTCTAGGCCCCCAACCCCTCTCCCGTTTCTGATCCGGATCCCCCCATTCGGGGTCCGTCACAGTTGCTTTCACTCGTGGCGGGATCAGTCTCTCTGTTGGGACCCAGACTCTCTCTCTTTAGCGCGCTCGGTGCCCCCCTTAATACTAGTCGATGCCCTCTCCTGCATCTTCCGCTACGCCCCGTGACCCCCGACTGCATCGCGGGCCCCCTGGCGAAGCGCGATGGGGCAGGGGCCCAACCTCTGCGTCCGACAGGAGCCAATCGCCGACTCTAACGTACGATCTAATGCCGCGTGAGGCGCTTCAAATGGGAACTGGGCCCGCTGAACAGGGGTGTGGGAGGGGGGGATTCTCGGGAGACGGCAGGTGAGAGAGCGCAGGATATATCGAATGCGAAATCAAAGTGAGATTAGGTGCGATTGTTGCGACGATGCAATTGGGAGATAAATAATTAATCAGGGGAGAGGTGGTAGATTGTTGAGTATGTAGATTAGTTTTTCGTATTGGATGGGTCAGTTTTTGAGTTCGCCTTTTTAATTGTAGACCTTCTGCTACAAAAAACCTGGGGACAATGGACAATTATTCTCATTCGCACTTAGATCATAGGTTTGATTGCCCGCCTCCCCCCACCAATTAACGTGGCCCTTGGATTAACACGGATTTTACGTTTATTTTGCGTTTTTTCACTTTTATAGTTGCGAATAAAAATGAATTTTCAACAAAAACAAAAGGAGCTTTTAACCAACTAGTTGCATTAACAATCAAATGCTTGCAATTTCGCGCAAAAGGGACGTCTGTTTCACAAAAGATACATTTTCAATAAAACATAACGAATTTTCATAAAACTTCTTAATTTTTCACTCAAGAAAGATGACATCAACAAAATAGCGAATTTTTCAACAAAATAATTAAACTTTCAACAAAATAGTTGACTTTGTAACGAAATAGCCTGATTTTTAAACAATCAAGTTGAATTTTTAACTAAATGGTAGAATTTTCCAACAAAAAGATAAAAATTGATTCAAAAACACTGACATTTTCAACAAAAGAGTTTTAAAACCAAAAAGATAAATTTTTAACGAAATGATTGAACTTTCAACCAAATAGTTCAATTTTTACCAAACAGTTACATTTTTAACCTACGTAGATCATTTTCATCTAAGTGTTCGAATATTGAAAAGAAAAAAAAAAAGAAAAATCAACAAAAAACAAAAGAGTTGAGTTTTCACACGAAAAAGACGAACATTTTATAAGACAGTTGAGTTTTCAAATACAAAGTTTATTTTCAACTAAGAAAGATGAATTTTCAACCAAGAAAGATGACTCTTCTACAAAATACATCAATTTTCAAACAAATAGTTGACTTTTTAAATAAAAAGAATTAGTTTGCAATCCAAAGTAAAATAATAAAATTTTTAGATTAAAAAATTTCTTTTTCCAACAAAAGAAAGAAAAAATCTTTAACCAAATTAAATTCAACCAAAAAAGATGAATTTTCAACAAAATAGTTACGCAACGAAAAACATGAATTTTTACAAAAAACAAAAATTTCCACCAGACATCAAATAGTTGAATTTTCTACAAAACAAGTTAAATTTCGAACCAAATCGTTGAATTTACAACTAAAAAAAAGTTTTTAACCAAAAATGGAATAGTTACATTTTTAGTTTAAAAGACTTATTTTTAACGAAAAAATAAAAAAGTTTCCACCACTTAAAATGAGCCAAAAAAGACGAATTTTTAACACAAAAGTTTTTGAAAAAGAAGATTAATTTTCTACCCAAGAAGACGAATTTTCAATAAAATAGATAAATTTTCCACAAAACGGTTCAATTTTTCACCCGACGCTATGAATTTTCAACAAAGAAGTCAATTTTCTACCAAGTAGTTAATTTTTCAAATAATAGTTTAATTTGTAACTAAATAGTTGAATTTTTTTGCAAAATAATTGAATTACTGACCAAAAGATGAATTTTCAACCAAACAGTTGTATTTTTTACTAAAAAATATAGTATCTATGAAGAGATGAACTTGACAACTATTAAGACGTATTTTCTACTAAAAAATTGAGTTTTTGACCCTCAAAGATGAATTCTCAACAAAACCTGTAATACTTGATATTTCAACCAAAAACCACTATAATTTGAATTTAAAACAGTTAATTCAGCAAAATAATACGAATTTTCAGCAAAATAGTTGTATCTTCAATGAAATACATAAATTTTTGACCAAATAGTTAAATTTTGAATGAAAAAGATCAATTTTTAATTAAAAATATAAATTTTCAACGCAAAATCGTTAAATGCAATTAAAAATAAGAATTTTTAACGAAACAATTCAATTTTGAAATAAAGACATGAGTTTTCAACAAAAAAATGAATTTTTAACTTAGAAGATTAGGTCTACTAAAAAACACAAATTTTCAACGGAATACATGAATGTTCAACTGCAAAAATAAACTTTTTTAACCAAATAGTTGAATTTTCAACTCAAAAAGATAAATTTCAAACTAGAAGTGTAATAGTTTAATTCTTAGTTTGAAAAGGTAATTTTCAACCAAAAAAAGAGACGAATTTTCAAAGAAATAATTAAAAATATTGATAAATATTTTTTATAAAAAAAGATGACTTTTTAACAAAATAGATGAAATTTGAACAAAACAATTGAATTTTCAGCCAAATAGTACCGTAGTTTTTGACGTGTCGCCACACAATGGGGATGGAATATTCAAAACCACCTAGAGATCACAAATTTTTGACCGAATTGAAATTTTTTTGTTTGCAAATGTTACTTATTGAATTTGGAAGAGACTCACATCGCCTAAGTGTGAAAATTATTTTTTTTTTTAAATTAGGAAACTTATGAAACCTCATCCCTAAACATTGAACTCGAGACTCACATTGCTGAAACCAACAAACCCTAAACCATAAATCCCAACCTTATGAACTCGAAACCCATAAATCCCAAGCCATAAACCCTAAACCAATAAACCCATGAACCGTAACTCCATAAAACCTAAACCCATGAATCCCAACCCATAAACCCTAAACCGTGAACCCGTAAACCCTAAACCTACAAATCACAACCAATAAACAACAAAATAAATCTTAAACTCATGAATGTTAACTAATATATCCTGTAGAATATATCCCTAAACTCTTAATCCACAAATTCCAACCCATAAACCCTAGAGGATAAGCCTCGTACCCACAACCAATCATTTTTAGAAACCAATAATCATACAATACAGCAACATTTATGGGTTTAAGATTTATTTTGTTGTTTATTGGTTGGGATTTGTAGTTTTAGGGTTTATGGGTTGGGATTTGTGGGTTTAGGATTATTGGGATGGAATTTGTGAGTTTATTATGTATGGGGTGGGATTCATAGATTTAGGGTTCATGGGTTGGAATTGGTGGATTTGGGGTTTATGGGTTTGGATTTATGGGTTTATGGTTCATGGGTTGGAATTTGTGGGCTTAGGGTTTATGGGTTAGGATTTGTGGGTTTAGGGTTCATGGGTTTGAATTTCTGGGTTGAGGGTTTATGGGTTGGGATTTGTGGGTTTAGGGTTTATGAGTTGATATTAATGGATTTACGGTTAATGGGTTTATGAATTTAGGGTTTATGGGTTGGGATTTGTAGGTTAAGAGTTCAGGAGTGTATTTTACAGAATGTATCGGTTAACATTTATGGGTTTGAGATTTATTTTGTTGTTCATTGGTTGGGATTTTTAGGTTTAGGGTTTATGGGTTCAGGGTTTAGAGTTTATGGGTTGGAATTTGTGGGTTTTGGGTTGATGGGTTGATATTTATGGGTTTACGGTTTATGGGTTTATGGATTTAGGGTTTATGGGTTGGGATTTGTAGGATAAGAGTTTGGGAGTGTATTCTACAGAATGTATATGTTAAAATTTATGGGTTTGAGATTCATTTTGTTGTTTATTGGTTGGGATTTGTAGGTTTAGGGTTTATGGGTTCAGGGTTTAGGGTTTATGGATTGGGATTTGTGGGTTTAGGGTTAATAGTTTGATATTTATGGGTTTACGGTTTATGGGTTTACGGATTTAGGGTTTATGGGTTGGGTTTTATTTGGTTCAGGGTTTATGGGTTGGAATTTATAGATTTAGGGTTTATGGGTTGGGATTAGTGAGTTCAGGGTTAATGGGTTGGAATTTGTGGGTTTAGGGTTTATGGGTTGGGATTTGTAGGTTAAGAGTTTAGGAGTTTATTCTACAGAATGTATAGGTTAATATTTATGGGTTTGAGATTTATTCTGTTGTTTATTGGTTGGGATTTGTAGGTTTAGGGTTTATGGGTTCAGGGTTGAGGGTTTATGTGTTGAGGTTTGTGGGTTTAGGGTTATGGGTTGATATTTATGGGTTTACGGTTTATGGGTTCATGGATTTAGGGTTCATGGGTTGGGATTTATGGGTTCAGGGTTTATGGGTTGGGATTTGTAGGTTAAGAGTCTAGGAGCGTATTCCACAGAATATATAGGTTAACATTTATGGGTTTGAGATTTATTTAGTTGTTTATTGGTTGGGATTTGTAGTTTTAGGGTTTATGGGTTCAGGGTTTAAGGTTTATGGGTTGGGAATTGTGGGTGTAGGGTTTATGGGTTGATATTCATGGGTTTACGGTTTATGGGCTCATAGATTCAGGGTTTATGTATTAAAATTTATGGGTTCAAGGTTTATGGGTTGGGATTTGTTAGTTAAGAGTTTAGGAGTGTATTCTACAGAATGTATAGGTTAACATTTATGGGTTTGAGATTTATTTTGTTGGTTATTGGTTGGGATTTGTAGGTTTAGGGTTTATGGTTTCAGGGTTTAGGGTTCATGGGTTGGGATTTGTGGGCTTAGGGTTTATGGGTTTATCGGTTTATGGTTTTATGGGTTTAGAGTTTACGGGTTGTGATTTGTGGTTTAGAGTTAGTTGGTTTCAGGCATCTGAGTCATGTCATTTAGGCGTTGTGAGTCTCTTCGAAATTCAATTAGTAACATTTCTAAAAGAAAATGATTCAATTCGGTAATTCAATGTGATTGCTGCATATCACTAAAATCTATATTGCATAATGTTCATAATAAGTAAATTACTAATATTATCTATCCGAGGGTTTTTCGATCATGAATATTTTCATGCCAAACTTGGATAATGAAACATTTACCAACAAAAAATGAATAAATATCGAAATTGTTATGTGATACTAGTGCGTAGTATAAATTGCTCTAAGTGCCGTTTTCTGAGTATATATTACTGTGAATGGAGCATAAATTAGACTGACATTGCAATATTTACGGTGGCAGAGTAATTTCTGTGGCTAATGGGCACAACCTTTCAACTACACTTTCTATTGTTTTGAGACAGCATGTGGAAAAAAGTAAATATGGGGTATCTAATACTCGTCTATTAGTTCTCAAATGGTTATATAGTAGACTATATTTTCTGATTCAAAAGAAAAAATTTAAACAAACTTATAAATATGTGCTTCCGTGAAAAAAAGGTATTGCAAAATAGGAAAAGGGTGTTTGAAAATTACTTCAAGCTATTTTAAAGACCCCAGAGTGAAAAGATGATTTTTCAACCAAATTGTTGAATTTTCAGCAGAAAAAAGAATATAAGAAAAATTAAACTTCAAGCAAAATAGATGAATTTGCAACAAATTAGTTGAGTTTTCAACATTTAAGTACGCATTTTCAATCAAATTTTTGAATTTTCAAATAAAGAAGAATTAATTTCAGCCATAAAAAATCGCATTTAAAAGCAAATAGCCAAATTTTTAAGCCAATAGTTGAATTTTTAACTATGAAAGATAAGCTATTAACCAAAAATGCAATAGTTAAATTGTCAGATTAAAAAATCACTTTTCAATAAAAGAAAAGAATTATCCGCCAGTTAAATCAAACCAAAAGGAACGAATTTTTAATAAAATAGATGAATTTTCAACAAAATACATAAATTTTCTGCCAAATAGTTGAATTTTCAAACCAAAAATATGAATCTTAAACAAAAAAGTTAATTTACGATCGAATAGGTGAAAATTCAACTAAAGCGATGAATCTTCAACCAGAAAATTAATTTTCAACGAAGCATTAACATGAAATAATACATAAATAAATAAATATATTATATTTATAGTAAGGTGAATGAGCTTTGATATTCGAACCGATACATGTTTTAATTTAAAATCAGAAAAAGTTGAATTCAACTAAAAAAGATGAATTTTTAACATTCAAAGACAAATTTCCAATCAAATGTTCTGATTTCCAAACCAAATGGAAATAAATTCAACCACAAAAAATTATATTTTCAACTAAATGGTTGAAACTTCATGCCAAAATTACAATTTTCCAGATGAAAGTTGAGTTTTCAACCAAAACAGATGAATTTTCAATCTGAAAAGACAAATTTTCGACGAAAGCAGTTGAATTTTGGAATATAGCAAAAAGATAAATTTTCTCCGTAAAATGTATTAGTTGATACTCCAAGCGAATATATTTTTAATGAAATAAACAACAGTCGAATATAACCAAAAAAGACGAATTTTTTTACAAAACTTTCGAGTTTCTAACCCAATAATTTAAATTTGGAGTCAAAAAGTTAATTTACAACTATATAAATTTATTTTTCAACTGAAAAATTTTATTTTTGAACGAGCACTAGAGTAGATAGTATTGGAATTAAAAAGTTAATGTAAAACAAACAAAAAAAGAATTTTCAATAAAATAGTTGAATTTTCACCCCACAAGGAAAAAATTTCCATACAACAAGATGAATGTTTAAGAAAACAGTTGAATTTTCAATGGAATAATTCTATTTTCTTCAAAATAGTTAAACTTTTAACAAATTAATTTAAGTGTCAACAAAATAATTAAATTTTCAAATAAAATGATAATTGTTAAAAAAAAAAATTCAACAACCGAAAGATGAATACTCAACGAAAAATTTAACAGGTGATTTTTCAACCTAAAAATTTTTAATTGAAAACGATAAATTTTCAAAAAATAATTTATCAGTTGAATTTTCAATTAAAAAATTGATACATAACTGAAAAAGTGAATTTTTCACAAAATAGTTTATTTTTCGACAAAATATTTCAATATTTGACTACCTTGTTTCAACCTGCAACGATAAATTTGCAACCAAATGGTTTAATTTTGAATCCACAAGCACACATTTGTTATTCAAAAAAGACGAATGTTTAGAAAACCATTGGAATTTTCAATAAAATGATTAAATTTCCAACAAAATATTTAAATTTTCAACAGGATAGTTAAAATTTCAAGAAAATAGTTGAAGTTTCAACTAAAATGATAATCCTTCAACTAAAAAATTAATTTTTAACAAAGAAGTTCTGCTGTCAATCAAGCAGTTGAATTTTTAATGAGAAAAATTAATTTTTAATGAAAAATATTCAAAGTTGATGTTTCAACCAGAAATAATTGTAATTGTCAATCAAAAGCAGTCGGGTTTTAGCAAAAAGATAAATACTAAAAGAAAAATGCAATAATTGATAAGAAAACAGCAAATTTTTCAAAAAAAAAATGATTTTTTCCAAAAAACTATCAACGTAAAATATAATTCATTCCAACCAAAGAATATTTTTATTTAAAATCAAACACAGTTGTAAAAAACAAAAAATTCAAGAAAATAGCAGAAACCTCAACCAAATCAGATTAATTTCCTACCAAAATAGTTGAATTAAAAGAAAGATATTTTTTCACTAAAGGAGATAAATTTTGAAGCAAAAAGCCGAATTTTGAAACATGAAGAAAAAAGCTGTCTTATAAATTGTGAAATTTTCAAACCCAAAACACAAATTTTGTACTAAAAAGTTGAATTTTCAAGACAAAAAAATAAATTTTCAACAAAAAAGTTACTTTTCAACCAAATAGTTGGACTATCTACCACAATAGTTAAATTTTGAATAAAAATCATGAAGTTTCAAACAATTGTTTGATTTTTCATACGGAATATATTGATTAAAGACAGGTAATTTTTAATCAAATAGTTGAATTTTCTATTTTCAAACCAAAAAAGTTAATTTTCATTCAAAGAATTAAACTTCCAACAAAAAAGTTAATTTTCAAGCAAATAGTTGAATTTTCTAGCAGAAAAAAAATGCATTTGAATTAAAATAGTTAAATTTTCAACCAAAGATATGAATTTTCAACTAAAATTATGAATCTTTAACCAAATCAGAATAATTTTCTACCAAAATAGTTGAATAGTAAATAAGAAATACACTATATATTTTGGCAAGTGAACAACAATAATATTATTATATTATATATTTAGAATAAAACTTTGTTGCCTTTTTTGGAAGTCAAACTTAGTCCAAAATTAGTTTGTAGAAATGTTTGTAGAATTTCCGTATGGAATTTACATGTGGAATTTCTGCATGGAATTTCCACATTGAATTTCCGCAGAACACTTTCTGTAGAATTTTTTTCACGTGGGTGACTACGTATGTACCTACATTATATAATATACTGAATGAATCAAATGTGTTATATTAACTTCACTCATATTTTCTTACTATTTATATTTTCAGGACAAATATAGACTACATATTTTATATCAAACTTAATGAAGCAAACACATTTTTTACTTGCCTGAAATTTTTAGTTAGAGTAACTGAAAAGTACTAAATTCCAACAGAATGTCCAGAAACATGTGACTAAAGCTTTATGCAGTTACCGTTGCTTTCTGTTCCTGTTTAGGAAAATTTAGAAACATTTCTGTTTATTCGCAAAATGTCATTAAGATTAGTTTTAAACCTTGTTTGAATTTTGGTATAATCGAGATTCAAATTTAAACTAAAGAAACTTTAACGTGGACAGACAAACCATCCTACTATATTATAGTTACAGTAGAACTCGGATTTAGCGTCCCTGGATTTACCGTTTCCGGGAATTGACGCCGTGCCACGGGTTGGCTTGTCAGGAGCTGCGCGGGGCGTGCGGGTTTTACGAAGGCGTGACAAAACAGGAATTGTTTGAGTTGAGCTAAATCCGGTTCAGTTAGGGGAGGTCAGGTCCAAGGACAGTCCCAAGACCGACGTTAAATCCGAGTTCGACTGTAATTTCAGAAATATATAATTTGTATAGATTCGACGAAAAAATGTAATGCTCTCAAAGTTTTATTTAACTTCTGAATAGTTTAGCTTCAAATTAGTCAAATTTAAAAAAGTTTAATTAATTATAATAGATAATTCTGCAAATTTAAAAAAAAGCTTTCACTACTCGCGGTAAAATATTCTAGTTTTTAATAGGATAATTTTTTAGATGTAAAACGAAGAATTGTATTTTTAAATATCGTATATTTAAAGAGAAGAGGGGAAAAAGGGGAAGTTATCGAGAATATGAGAAAAAATGGGATTTGAAGAGGGGAAACACAGTGGAATAGGGGAAAGACTGTACACTAGGGTGGCCCTTATTTTTCACTTTTCGAATTTCTCCGCTCTCACCCCCAGTTTTGAATGCCCCCAATAAAATCTCCAAATTCGAGCAAAATTGGTTAATATTCAGGTGTGGCGCAAAGACCATGAAGTTTCCCATTGATTTAACACGGGGAAAAGACAGATTTTTGTGAATATAATATTTAACCGCGATAATATTTTACAAATAATTCCGTGTTTCAGAATGTTGTTCAAAATTCGTCAGAGAATAAGAATCAATCATCAATTTTGAGGTTGAATAATTTTAAGCCACTCTTATGGGTCCCCAAAGAAAATCCCATAAGTGACAAATTTGAATTTTGCTTATATTGCGGTTCATTGACGCTTTTTAAAAGGTAAAAAAATCATCAATCGGCAATTTAGGAATACCCAGTTATTTGTTAATAAATATTCAATTGTTCAAACTATTCATTTGTTTAAATATTTGTTTTTATTCAAGTTCACTCGTCAATTGAACATATTTTCTAGACTGTATGAGTTATTTAATCAATGATAACAATAAAATAATTTATTTAAAAAATGTTACAATTATTGAAATGATATATGTATTTGTTCACGTATATATTTTACCTAAAAAAAAGCAGGAGAAACAGTTGATCTCACTAAATTTTCCACAAATATTATTATTTTTAAGTACTAATTTGTTAATTATGAATACTCGCAGATGTTTAGGCAAATTTTAATTTTCTAAACAATTTCAATTTGCTTAAACATTTAAGAGTATTCTTGAAAAGCAAAGTAGAATAAAAAATATTTCAATGTTTCGAAAATTAGAAAACATAAAATACGCAAACAAAAAAATTGTTTAAACAATTTAAATTTGTTTAAACATACATTCATTTCGCGAGTTAACTGAGAAAACAAATATTTTGACAAATTAAAATTGTTTAAACAATTGAATATTGGTTTAGAAATGACTGGGTATTCTCAAATTAGCGATCAATGATTTTTTTTTAACTTTTGAAAAGCGTCAATAAACCGTAATGTTACGTAAAATTCAAATTTGTCACTTATGGGGTTTTCTTCGGGGACCGATAAGAGTGGCTTGGAATTATTCAACATGAAAATTTATGATTGAATCTTATTCTCTGGCGAATTCCGAACAATATACTGAAACACGGAATTACAATCGAACCTGGATTTAGCGCCGGTTTTGGGGCTGACCATGACGTTAAATCCAGAGACTTGGAACTATTTTCTCTCTCTCCTGTTTGTCTCTCTATTTTGTCACGCTTGAGTGCACACCGCACATCCCCCCGCAAACGTCTCTCACGTATCCTCACGGCGCAGCGTCAATTCTCGGAAGGGCAAAATCCAGGGGAGCTAAATCCAGGGGAGCTAAATCCAGGTTTTAATGTATTCGTAACATATTATCGCGTTTATATATTAGATTGACGAAAAGTTGACTTTTTCCCATGTTAAATCAATGGGTAACTTCATGGTCTTTGCACCACCTCTAAATATTAACAGACTTTGCAAAATTTGAAGCAGATTTTTTTTTGCATTCGAACAAAAGTGGGGGGGGGGCGAGAGCAGAAAAATTCGAAGAAAAATCCACCAAGTATAAATAACAATCACCCTACTGTGCACCCTGTAATTGTCTATACGAGAAATCAGAAACTTACGACTCTGGGTTGATTCAATTTCAATGGTTAGCAGACGGTTGGTAGGTGAAACCAAAATCCATGTGCACCTTTGTTGGTAGTATTGATTAAGTTTAAATCCTACGTTGATTGCATCACCAACATGAACTTCTCCCTCAGGTTTCGCGGTTTCGTGATCCTTGCAAAAGACATCTTCGGCGAACTTGTATGCGGCTCTGAAAGTAAGTCCAGTTGTCGAAAACCGTGACCACTCTATGTAAACTGGTGTCGAACTGCGGATACCAACTGGTAACCAACCCTGCAAACAAAAATGACCAAATTTTATTTGTTACAAGATTCATACTTTTGAGGGATTCCTAGTTCAGGGCAGAAATCCTTATACAGGGGGTGATCGTAGGTTGGGGAAAATCTGAAAGTAAGGGAAGAAAGAAAGGGCATTTTATTGGCCAGGAAAAGTCTTTTGGAAGTTTTGAATTTTAGGGAATTTTAAAAGTGAAGTTTTTTATCCACCCTGGTATAATCTTCTTGTTAGTGATTTATTTGCTTTGTATTTATATTTATATTTTTTTTTGCAGTTGCTTCCTACTAACGATTTTATTTTTATTCAAAAAGTCATCCTTCTTGCTTGAAAATTCGAAAACTTTGTTCAAAAGTCATCCTTTCTGGCTGAAAATTTAGCTGTGTTGTTGGAAATACGTTTTTTTTTTATTGTACGTTCAAATATTTTGGTAGAATATTAACTTTTTGTTGAAAATTCATAATTTTGATTTGGAATTTCGTCTATTTGGTTTAAAAATTTATCTGTTTCAGTAAAAATTTATTCTTTTTTGGATAAAAATGCAACTGTCTGCGGGAAAATTAGCCTTCCTTGGTCGAAAATTCAACAATTTCCTTTATAATTTGTCGTTTTTGTTCGAATTCAAAGGTAGTTGATTTTAAATGAAAATCTTTTTTTTGGTTCAAATATGTACCATTACATTATTCGTTGAAAATTAATAATTTTTTGGTTCAAAATTGAACAACTTTGTTAAAGGTTGAACCATACAATTAAGAAATCATTTTTTGGTGAAGATTCATAATTTTAGTTGATAATTCATCTCTTTGATTCAAAGTTTAACTACTTGGTACAAAATGGATCTTTCTAAATTTAAAATTAAATTGTTCGGGTAAGAGTTGAACTACTTTGTTAAAAATGTATTTATATTTGGTCCAAGGTTTCTCTTTGGTTAAAAATTTAATTATTTTGCTGAAAATTCGCTTTTTTTTGGGTTTAAAATAAATTTTTTAAGCTGAAAGTGTAACTTTTCCATTTTTTCTCCAAAATATAATAAATCTGCCTGTTTCAATATTTCTTTCTTTTAGTTAAAATTACAATTATTTGGTAGAAAATGAACTTTTCCGTTGAAAATTGATATTTTCTGGTTAAAAATTCAACTGTCTTACATGAAAAATTCTCCTTTTGGCTTTAAATTTCATCAATTCGGATGAACTTTTTTTTCTTTCTTGACTAAAAAACCTTTATTTGTTAAAAATTTTCCTTTTCGGTTAGAAAATGTATCATTTTTGCTAAAAAGTCATCTCTTTGGTTGAAAATTGCACTATTTTGTTAGAAAATCGTTTTTCTTTTTGGTTGGCATTTCATTTTTATTACTGAAAATTAAAAATTTGTCTTTTTGTCAGAAAATTAATCCTCTTCATTGAAAATTCGTCCTCTTGGTAGGAAATTCGTCTTCTTTGTTTTAAAATTTATCTCTTTTGGCGGCAATTTCATATTTTTTTGGTGAAAATTTAATTATTTTGGTAGAAAAGAAACTTTTTGTTGAAAATTCGTATTTTTGTGTTGAAATTTCTTCTTTTCGGTTTGAAAATTCATCTCTTTCAGTAGAAATTTGATCTCTTTTGGGTGAAAATGCAACTGTTTGGTTGAAAATTAATCTGCATTTGTTGAGGATTCAACAAATATTCTTAAAAATTCGTTGTTTTTGGTTGAATTCAACTGTTTTAGATTCAAACTTAAAAAGTCGTTTTTGGTTGAAATATCTACTCTTACATTATTCGTTAAAAATTTATTATTTTTTTGTTCAAAATTGAATTACTTGGTTGAAGATTGAACCAATCTATTAAAGAATGTTTTTTTTTGTTGAAGATTCATAATTTTATTAGTTTTTTGGTTCAAGGTTCATATCTTTGGTTGAAAATTTAACTATACTGTTAAAAACTCGCTTTTTCGGTTTATAATTGATATTTTAAATGTTAATGTAAATTTTCCATTTTTTGTTAAAAATTGAATAATACTTCTTTGTTAAAAATTCAACTGTTTTACCGAAAATTCTCCTTTTGGCTTTAAAGTTCAACAATTTGGATGAACTTTTTTTCTTTTGTTGTTGAAAAATTCAGCATTTTTTACGAGATTAAAATGCTGGTCTTTGAATAATAATATTCAGGGACAATAAAAAATTAGCCAAGGAAAAGTCAGGTTTTTCAGGCATCCTTCCGCCCGTCTGTCGTACTTTTTTCATGGTGCCTAAATAGATTAAAAATTTTTTAATTAATGATTTTAACTGTTTGCTGATTATTTCACTTACTTGGTAATCTCCACACAGGCAATGCACTACATGTCCAGTGTCAGAAACAAGCAGTAAATGGTCGATTTCATCCATCGTTTTATTTCTGTTTGGTTTAATTGTACATCGACATCCGCTGTCCCCACATTCGGTTGAACATGGATGATCACGAATTTCCTTTTCTGAACTTTCCACCTTTAATCAAATTATGTCATTGTAAATGACACTTTTTTATCTATTGGCCAAATGCACAGTGAGAGAAAACTGAATTTTTGGGACAAATCCGTCTACAGATCACAATTTTCATCCGATTTAGACGTTTTTTCTATTAAATTAGAGCTCATTAAATTTTATAGAAATCTCTCTAGGCCGAATTTAACATTTTTATTTTCAGAAAAAATTGTGTGAAGAACAAAAGTAAACATGGAATCCTACTGTTTCGACGGAACTTAATCCGTGTTGGTTAAGGATTTAATTATTTGGTTGGAAATTCACATTTTTTGGTGGCAAATTCAAATAGTTGGTTGAAGGCTGAACTTATTTGTTAAGAATTAACTTTGGTTGAAGATTGATCTCTTTGTTCGAAAATTTAACTATTTTGTTGAAAACTCGTTTTCTTTTCGTGTTCCAATATACTATTTTTGAAATACAATATATACCTTTAATTGAAAACTGATCATTTTACTTAAAATATCAATTATTTAGTTAAATGTTCATCCCTTTTAGTTGGGGATTCACCTATTTGGTTAAGAATTCCTTTTCTTTTAGTTAAAAATTAATTTCTTAACTGAATATTTGATAATTTGGTTAAAAATTCATGTATTTTGTTAAAAATTATTTTTGTTGGTAGATGGTTAATCCTCTTGATTGAAAATTCATCTTTTTGGTGGAAAATTAGTTTTTTTTTAACCAGAAATTTAACTGTGCTATTTTCAATTGAAAATTGATCTTTTTCAGTTGAATATTCAATTGTTTGATTATTAGCCCTCTGCCGACCTCGTTATTCTTACAACCTCCGCCGTCCTTGTGGGTTATTTGTGTTCACCCCTCTTCCATCAATACAGTTTGCGATAAAAAAATAATTTAAAAATTTTAAGTTATTATTCCGATCCTCTATTTTAACATTCAATTGTTTTTGAGTTAACAAAAAAATTTTTTTTTGACGTGTTACGCCTCTTTCTTCCCAATAAAATTTGAGGTCGAAAAATCGACTGGGTCACGAACGACCCACGAGGATGGCAGAGGGTTAATACACATATTCTGTTAAAAATTTCTTATTTTTGTAAATTTTTTTTTTTTTTTTTTTTGAAAATTCATGTAATTTGTTAAAAATTATTTTTTTTGTAGATGGTTAATCTTCTTGATTTAAAATTCATCTTTTTGTTTAAAAAATTAGATTTTTTTTTAAACTAGAAATTTATCTGTGCTATTTTGGATTGAATATATATATTTTTAATTGAAAATTGATCTTTTTCAGTTGAAAATTCAATTGTTTGATTATTAGTACACATATTTTATTGAAAAATCGTATTTTTGTAGACAATTTTTTTTGCTTGAAAATTCATGTGTTTTGGTTGAAAATTCAAATACTTGGTTGAAAGTTGGAATACTTTGTTAAAAATGTATTTTTGGATGGATATTCATCTTTTTGGTTGAAACCCTATCTATTTTGTTGGTAATTAATTTTTTTGTTCGAAAATTAATTTTTTAAGCTGAAAATTCAACGATACTACTTTCGGTTGAAAATGGATATTTTTCATTCAAATTATTTTTTAAATATGAAAATTCAACTATTTATTTTGAAAATTGTCCTTGACGGAAAAACATTAAATTTCTTGGATGAAAATTCCACTATTTGGTTTAATATTCATCTGGTTTGGTAAAAATTAAACTACTTGGTTGAAAGTTGAACTACATTGTTTACATTTTTTTCGGATTACATTCATCTCTTTAGGTGAAGACCAAAATATTTTGTTGAATATTAATTTATTTAACTTGAAACTTAACGATAATAATTTCTTCTGAAAATTGATATTTTTAATCAAAATTGATTTTTCAAAGGAGAAAATTCAATTATTCATATGAAAAATTGTCTTTTATGGAAGAACACTAACATTCTTGGATAAAAAATGAACTGTTACTTAAAATTGATCTGTGTCGATAAAAAATTTAACCTCTTGGTTGAAAGTTAAACTAAATTATTGAATTTTTTTATGTACATTCATTTCTTTGGGTGAAAACCTAAATATTTTGTTGGAAATTCGTTTTTTCTTCGTTTAAAAATTAATTTTTATAAACTGAAAAGTTAACGATACTATTTCTGGTTGTAAATTGATATTTTTAATCAAAACTAATGTTTTAAATTTGAAAATTCTACTATGTCTTTGAACAATTGTCTTATATGGAAGAAAACTAACCTTCTTGGTTAAATATTCAATTATTTGGTTAAAATTAATCTTTTCGGTTGAAAATTCAACTAGTTGGTTAAAATTCATCTGTTTTGTTTGACAATTTAAGAACTTGGTTAAAAGTTAAACTACTTTGTTAAAAATTCATGTTTTTGCTTGAAAATTCATCTTTTTGATTGAAAAAGTAACTATTTCGTTTAAAATTCGTTTTTTGTTTTTGAAAATTCATTTTTCAACTGAATATTCAACTGCATCATTTTTGGTTGAATATTGATATATTTGATTAAACATTGATCTTTTTTAGTTGAAAATTCAACTATTTGATAGACAATTCATATATTTTGTGGAAAAATTCGTATTTTTTGGTAGATAATTATTATTCTTGATTGAAAATTCATATTTTTTGTTGAAACTTCAACTATCTAATAAGCTTCAATTAAAAAAAGAATGTTCAAATCGGATAAAATTTGTGATTTGTCGACTGATTTGTTCAAAAAAATCCAGTTTTGTTCCAGTGTGAACTGACATGGTATCAGTAATATTTTAGTGCTGCGCCAGTTGTTGGCCAGAAGTAGGCCAGTAGAGAAAATAGAATATATTCAATAAAATCTCACCGTTATGATAACAGACTGATTGGCAGCTGGAATAAAGAGCTGTCGACATTTTACAGGCCCATCTTTGACGAATAATCTGTGTGGTTCCGGGTGAACTACGGAGCCCTGAGCTGGAGAAGTTAGTCCGTAATATTCAACATCACAAACACTTTCTGGCTGTCGAGTTCCTCCTTCACGCTCTGAAAATTGAAAATATATTGCATATATTCATCCTAAAAATTCTATACTGCATAATTTATAGAAAATTGGAATATTTTGTAATTCGAATTAATCCGAAACAATCCGAAGCCAGTTTTAAATCCTTTTCAACCCTTCTCAACTGTGTGTCAATCCCGAGTTCAATCCGCTTGGATCCGAGACTCACTTATTAATCCTTCTCTATTTGTGCATTAACACCGAGTTTAATCCAAATCAATCTGAACCCATACCGAACCCTCAATCCATGTGAATCGGAAACCAATCCAAACCTGACTTTTAATTCTTTTCTATTCATCTGCCTAATCTGGTGAATCCGAGGCTCGTCGAAAAAGTATTATGAATCCTTCTGAATACAATTTTTCTCCATACAATTTTTCACACTCCAAATCAATCCCAACTCGCCATTCAATCCTTTTCAAATGCCCGCCAAGTTTGCACACCAAAAATTAGATATCCAACTTTTGTTTAATGAAATCGTTTGGATTTCGTTAGGATGCGTTTAAAAGCCAATTTTTTTGGTCTGGACGGGAAAATTCAAGAAGATGTTGAGATTTAAAAATTGGAGTGCTAACTTCACGCTGCCGAACAAATTTTAATTTTTTCCACCAATTTTTTTACCAATCGTTTAGATGTCATTAGGGTGCATTTGGAAGCTCACTTTTGACGTTTGAACGATGAAATTGTGTGAGTGATCGAATAAAAAAGTCATTAGCACCAAACTCGCGAGCGGCGCCCTCTCAAGTGGTAGTGACCTTCTTTGGTCAGCCGTGTTCCTGAATATAATATGGTGTGTTACCGCGAAAAATGTGTTACCGAAACTTTCCAAAAATGTTGAAAATTTTTAGATTATCTAAATTTCCGTATATTTTCAAAATTTCTAGGATGTTCAAAATTTCTAAAATTTTCAAAATTTCTGAAATTATAAAAATGATAAAAATTTCAGAATATTACACAATTTTCTCCAATTTTCTAAAATTTGTAAAATTGTGTAAAATTGATAAAATTTTCTAAAATTTGTAAAAATATTCAAAATTTGTCAACTTGAAAAACTTTATAATATTTCTGAATGTTATGAAATCTTAACAAATTTCTAAAATCATTCAAATTTCTGAAATTAACGTTCAAAATTTTTTTATTTCTAACAATATTTAAATTTCAAAAATTATAAAAATTTCTAGAATGTTCCAAATTTTTTAAATTATCAAGATTTCTAAAATTTCTAAACGGTTCCCAAGTTACAATTTTGTCAACATTTCTAAAATTATAGAATCATCTCAAAGTTTCAATACTATCAAAATTTCGAAATTTAACAAAGTTTCTGAAATTTCCAAAAGGTCTAAAATATCTAAAATTTTCTAAAATTTTAAAAATTGGTAAAATGATCAGAATGTCGAAACTGTTGAAAATTTCTAAAATTACAAAAACTTCTTAAATTTTCAAAATTTATAAAATTTCAAAAATATCTAAAATTTTAAAAATTGTTTAAAAAGTTTTGAAACTATAAAAATTTCTAAAATGTTCAAAATTGATAAAATTATCAAAAATGCCCAACTGTTCAAAATGGATAAAATTAGCTATATTCGAAATTTTGATAAGTTTGAAAGTTTGAATATTTTATAAATTTTTGCAAATTTTAGAACATTTATAGAAAATTTTACAAATTTTACAAATTGAGAAAATTTGGGAAATTTAAGAAAATTGAACATTTGATAAAATTTGGAAATTTAGATCATTTTTATAATCTCAGAAATGTTGAACATTTTAGAAATTTTGAACATCTTAGAAATATTGGAAATTTTAAATATATATACGGCTGACCAAAGAAGGTCACTACCACTTGAGAAGGCGCCGCTCGCGAGCATTACATTCACACAATTTCATCGTCCAAACGTCAAAAGTGAGCTTCCAAACTCATCCGAACGACATCCAAAAGATTCCATTACACAAAAGTGGGATATTTAATTGTTGGTGTGCTAACTTCACGGACATCCTATTCAATCCGAATAAATCAGTAAATTCTCAAAATTTTGACAGTTTTCACGTATCTTTCAAAGTTCTACGGAAATCTCAAAAGGTATCAAAGTATTGTCAATACCAATACTAATAGTTATTTATTATTAATATTAACTTCTTAAGTTATCGCAAATCTTCAACCGTTTTCGAGATAATTCAATATTTTGGTTTTTTTCCTTGAATATGTTAAAATATTTTTACTGGATTAGTTCTTGGTGGCTAAGGACTACCCACCTGTATAAAACCGTGAAAAATTTCACAGTTTTCTCGTAACTCTCATTGTTTTTGAGATCATTCAGAATTTAATTTTTTTATATTTTGAAAGTCTTTTAACTACGTTAGTTCGAGGATCAACCTCCTTTATGAAACCCTGAATATTTTGTCAATTTTCGCGTATCTCAACTTTTTTGAGATAAATCAACATTTAAAATTCGTATTTTGAATTTTTTAATCTTTCTGTTGGGTTAGTTCGAGCTTATGGAAAATAACCCCCCTCTGCAAAACCTTTAAATTTTGTAAGTTTTCAGGTATTTCTGACAGTTTTCAAGATAATTCAACATTTTGATTTTTGTTTTGAATTATGCAAATCTGTTTACTGTAGTATTTTGGGGTGCCTGAGAAGCATCCGCCTTAATAAAACCGTGAATGGTTGTCAGTTTTCGCGTATCTCTCACCGCTTTCAAAATGACTCAAAATTTGTTGCTTTTATTTAATTTATAAATTCTTTTTATTATGCTAGTTCAAGTTGATTGAAAATAAGCCTCCTTTGTAAAATCCTTAAACGTTTGTTAGTTTTCACGTACCTATGACTGTTTTCGAAATAATTTAAAATTTTGATTTTTTTTTCAATTTTGAAAATCTTTTTACCGGGTTAGTACAGAGTGGCCAAAGACCATTCCTTTTTTTCACACTCTCGTCCCTTTCCCCAATGCTATAACAATGAATGTCACCTATTTTATAACAAAATCGTCTTTAAACCCCTTATTTGCATTCTTAATTTTTCAACTAGCAGATCTTGCTCTCGACAGCCGATTGGCTGATTCTACTGTGGCTTACAGATAGGTGCTCATTTAACGGAATTTTCATATAAATCATTTCCTCGAAAAACCACTAGACCCCTAATGACAATCTAGTGGATCTTTAGTAATTATATAAAAGTTTCCCATAAAATACTAGATTGATAGTAATAATCTAGTGGTTTTTCGGGAAAATTATTTTTAGAGACATTTAACTTTCTGTAAATTCTCTATCTTAATTCGAGTCTGTTTCATCTTTCTGGGTTTCTTAATTCTCTATCCTTGACCTAAGTTAATTTTTGAAACTAAGAGGTAATGATCCGTTACACATTCAGAACCTCTAATTATCCTTGTATCTCTTACTAGGTCTCTCAGTCTCTCATCTGCAATAACAAAGTCATTCATACTGGGGCTATCGCCTCTGCACCAGGTGTACAAGTGGATTATTTTATGCCTAAACCAAGTATTTGTCATAAACAAACCCTTTTCCAAGCATATTTAATCAATCTGTCTCCGTTATCATTTGTTTTAGGATCTCCAAAATTACCGACAATCCTTTCCGTACCCTCGCGTTGGACTCCAACCCATCCATTCATGTATCCTAGTAGAATTACTCTTTCCCCATGATCGCAAGTGCCTACAGTATAAGATGAAGTGTCCTCGAAGGCGTCTATTACCTCATTTCTTTCACTATCAACTGAGGCGTAACACGCTATGATGAAAAGTCTTGTGATTCCCACTTTCATTCTAACGCACAACAATCTAGGAGATACAATTTTATGACCCCTGACATGCAGTTTTGTTCTTTTATTCATTAGCTAATCGACTTTTCAGCAAACATCTGATTCGCTATCTACTCCTGACCATAGTTCGAGTCCGTGCTTTAACTTCCAGTTTTCTACTATTCAACTGTCGCATCCCTTTTTATTTGTTTCAGGCAAACATAAAATATCTAGCTACCTTATGTGCGTTGTTTCTCGAAATTGTCTTTCCTTAACATCATTCACCCCTCTAGCTCCATGCATCGCCTGAGACTTTACCTGTACCTTGACCGGATGCATGCCTTTAGTCAACCAAAGTTACAATCAACTTGAAGCGCAAAACGTATTTCGCGAGTAAAACTGATGTCCAAAATAATTAGCCTGTCGCCGTTAGGTGGAGAGTCTAGCTATAACGTCAGTCCCACACGACTTTAGTCAATGGAGGGGGGAGTATAGGGACAGAACTAGACTCGGAAGTGTTGTATACTGAGAAGTGTACCAGCCTCCAGCAGATTAAGAATAACAGAGAAAATCTGTACATTTCTCAAAAGTAATGCAATGATCCATGAATACAGGAAATGTTCGAAATTTGACGAAATTACATTAGAGTTAAATCTAAGCATTAAAGAGAAGAATTATTTTATTTCTGATTCATGAAACGAAATTTCTTCTGTTTCGACTAATTCTGAATCTCCTTTTACCTTGCCTTTTGCTTTGTCTGTTCAATTCTATACAGGTGTTTATTGTATTGGAAAAAGAATAGAATTTTTCCTAACGCTTTGTTTTCTCTTTCTGTATTGCCGAAAGCGCTGAGCTAGCGGAAACAATAGGAAGGAAGAGAAGCTTTAGTGGCGCGTAGCAGGTATTGACATGTTAAAAGTGCTATACACCCCAACTATAAGACGCAGTCTTCGTCTGCTTTATCTCACGCTTCGTCTCAGATCGCCACAGACCTTTCTTTCCTTTCCTTCTACACTTTTACACTTTTTTGACTTTTTTCTAATCCTCATTGTCAGTTCACTCTTCTCTCAAAATGCATTTTATTTTGTTTCTAACTTTTCAAAGAGAAGACTAGTTTCAATTATTTAGAAAGAGGTCTGTAACATTTACGTTTACTTCACATATAGTCGAGGAGTTCAATACTATAATGATGATTTACGTAAGGTGTAACATATACCAAAAGTCAAGAATTAAGAGAATTCAGTAAATTCCGATAATAATTCACAGAATTCAAAAAATAATGTAGAGAATTTGAATAACAGTTATGAGAATGCAAAGAATAACTCAGAGAGTTTAAAGTATAATTTAGAGAATTTAAAGAATTTGAAGGAATCAAAGCATTCAAAGAATGCTTGAAAGAATTCAAAGAATAATCCAAAGAATAATTAAAAAAATTATTCGAATAATTCAGAGAATGCATAGAATTCAAAGGTTTGAAGGAATTGAAAGAATAATTAAAATAATTCCAAGAATTTGAAGAATAATTCATAGAAATCGATGACTAATTCAGGGAATGCAAAGAATAATAATCTAAAGAATAATTCTCAGAATTAGAGAATAGTTCAGAAAATTCAAAGAATAATTAAGAGAATCTACGGAATAACTCACAGAATTCAAAGTACAATTTACAGAATTAAAAGAATTTAAAGAATAATTCAAAGAATTCAGAAAATTCAAAGAATTCAGAAAATTTAAATAATTCAAAGAATAATGCAGAGAATTTAAAGAATAGTTTAGAAAATGCAAAGAACGACTCAGAGAACTTGAAGAATAATTTAAAGAATTCAAAGAATTTGAGGAATTCAAAGCATTGAAAGAATGCTTCAGAAAATTCAAAGAATGATAAAAAGAATAATTCGAATAATTCAGTGAAAGCATAGAATTCCAAGATGTAAAGAAATTCAATTAATTTAAATTATTCCAATCATTCAAAGAATTTAGATAATTAAAATAATTTAAATATTTCAAATAGCTCCAAGAATCTGAAGAGAAATTGACAGAAGTCAAGGAATAATTTAGGGAATGCAAAGAAGAATATAAGGGATAATTCTAACTGATTGTAAGAACTGAATGAATAATTCAGAGAGTTCAAAGAATAATTCAAAGAATTCAAAGAATAATTCAGAGAATTCAAAAAAATTCGAAGCATTCAAAGAATCCAAATAATTTTACGAAGAATCATCCACAGAGTAATTCAGAGAATTTGAGATATAATTCGGAAAATGCAAAGAATCCAAAGATTTGAAATAATTGAAATAATTCAAAGAATTTAAGGAATAATTCAGAAAATTCAAAAATTAATTCTGAGAATGCAAACAATAATCCATAGAATAATTCAAAAAATAATTCAAAGCACTCAAAGAATAATCCGAAAAAATAATTCAAAGAACTCGAATGATTTAAAGAATTCTAACAGTTCTAAAAATTTGAAGGATTCAAATACTTTCAATAATTCGAATAATTCAAATAATTCAAATAATTAAAAAAAATGAAGAAAATGCAAAGAATTCAAATTAATAATAGATTTCAAAGAATAATTCAGTGAATTCAAAGAATTCAAAAAAATTCAAAGCATCCAAAGAATCCAAATAATAATCCGAATAATCATCCAAAGAATAATTCAGAGAATTTAAGCTATAATTCGGAAAATGCAAACAATAATCCATAAAATAATTCAAAGGATTCAAAGCATTGAAAGAATAATCCGAAAGATAATTGAAAGAACTTGAATAATTTGAAGCATTCAAATAATTCAGAGAATGCAAAGAATGGCTCAGTGAATTCAAATAATAATAAAAAAAATTCTAAGAATTTAAAGAATAATTCGAAGAATTCATAGAATAATTCATTTAATAATTCAGAGTACTTAAAAAATAATGCAAAGAATTAAAAGCATTCCAAGAATATTCAAAATCATGCAAAGAATAATCCAAAGAATAATTTCAAGAATTATTCAAAAATTATTTCGAATAATTTAGAGAATTTAGGAAATAATTAAGAGAATGCAAAGAATTCCAAGAATAATTCGAATTTTCCGATGGTGTCCTATAAATGGTTAGTTTCTTTGGAATTTATTTTCTCACTTAGAACAGAGTTTCGCTGACTTTCAGATAATTACTTTGCAGGAGAAAAAAACATTTCCAACGTCCTAGGAGCAATAGTGATATTTTTAGAAAAATTCAAATTTTACCGTAAGGTGAAATAGGGTGGACCGAAAACTTCATTTTCAAAATTCCCTGAATTTTCTCTGGATTTTCCCTCATCAAAAATATTTACAAATTTAAGAAATATCGAAAAAGCTTCAGGTTTGGAAGTCTCAATTTTTCAATTTTAATCACATGCAAAAATGTTTGCTAACCGGGTTATGACCAGAAATTTGTTGTTATTTTTAGGTAGAACGCTGAAATATTTTAGGTTTGTATTAGGAATTTCACTGCCAATAAGAAACTTTTCTCGCACGTAGTGCGCGATTCATGATTGCTAGTTCAAGGAATAATTCCAAGAATTGAGAGAATTAGAAAAATATCAAGAATCATTCAGAAAATTCAAAGAATTTAAGGAACTAAAGTATCTCGAATAAGTTAAAAAATAATTCAGATAATTTAAAGAATAATTTTGAGAAACTCTAAAATAGTCCAAAGAACTCAAAGAATAATTCAGAGAATTCAAAGGATAATCCGCAGAATAATTTAAAGAATTCGAAGACTTCAAATAATTCAAAGAATTCGGAGAACTCAAATAATTCACAGAATTCAAATAATAATGCGAACAATAATGTATAGAATGATTGGAAGAATAACTCAAAGAATTCGAATAATTCAAATGATTCGAAGAATTCATAATTCAGAAATTTCAAAGAATTTAAATAATTCAAGAGCAGGGACGTGCCCTAATTTATCACTGATTAACCCCTGTTCTCGCATACAGTAATTGAAAAACTTTACGCCAGAACTCATTTAGATGTGTCAAAATTAAAAGGTTCTATCTCAGGGTTTCAAATGACAAGGTTCTATCTCGGTGGAAAATCTGGAAGCTTGAAAATTGCGCCCTTTCCAAGATAGAGACTTTTTATTTGCACGTTACAAGATACCACCTTGTCATTTGTACACGCCCATTTCATTACACATTTTTCTCAAATTCTTAGTCAAATAGGAAATTTACTTTCGTAACATTTTTGTTACAAATATTGAAAATGAAGTTTCATTTTACGTAGTTTCACATGATTTCAATTACGATCAATGTGAACACTTTCTATTTGGATTCTCTCGAGGATAGGAATTCGGAAATTGGAAAATATCTCTCGTCGCAAGGTGTAGATTGTAGAGTGTAATTGCAAGTTCGTTAGGGTTCCCAATCTGGGAACAAAATTATGTTGACTCTACAAAGTGTGCCAGCGCAGTGTGTAAAAATGTAGCTATAGACTATCCTCATATGCAATTATAATCACACGTTAATTATTTATCGTCACTCTGACCCAATTTTACCTACGCGGCAAATGACCTTTCTTCGTTACTTTTTCGTTCGCTCGGTTCGATTGAAATTTGAAGCATTGTCTCTGAATGAACACTTGTTTTCATCTCATATTCATTTTTCGATTATTTGCCATGTTCTGTTTTGGCAATTATGACATTTCGTTTCAGTTGAAAGGCGATTGGACAAAAATATAATTGTTATCACAAAGTTGGGATTTAAATTCACTTAGATTTCTATCAGATGAATCAATAGAGGTATGTAGTATCTTTGTTTGCTAAGAGCCAAGAATTGTCTACTTCAGGGTTCACCGCTTTTACATTGTAGATCTTTTGGCAAATATCAACTGTCTTTCAATCAAAAAAGCAATTGAAACAAAATATAGTTTTTATAACAAAGTTCTGATCTGAATTCCTTTAGATTTTAATCAGGTGAAACAATAGACGCATGCAGGAACTGTTTTCAGCTAAGAGGCAACCATTGCCTACTTCAGGGTTCGTCGCTTTTACTTTCTAGTTCTTTTGGTAATTATGAAATTTTTTTCCAATTAAAACTCAATTAGAACAAATTATCATTTGGATCCCAAAGTTCGGATTCGAATTCCCTTGATTTCCATCAGATGTATTAATAGACGTATGCATGATCCGTTTGCAGCTAAGAGCCAAGTGTCGCTTCTTCAGGGTTCGTCGCTTTTACTTTCCAGTTATTTTAGTAATTATGAAATTTCTTTTTAATTAAAACGCAATCAGAACAAATTATTATTTGGATTCCAAAGCTCGGATTCGAATTCCCCTAGATTTCCATCAGATGAATTTATAGACGTATGCAGGATCTGTGTTTAGCTAAGAGCCAAGCATTGTCTACTTCAGGGATGGTCGCGGGTACATTGTATATCTCCATTCTCTATGCAGCCAATTAGAGCTTGCACTTTGACAACGATACGTCGATGCGTCTCAGCCTTAATTAGTTATAGGTAATTAGCAGCATGCAGGTAAATTGGTCGCACACCAGTAAAGAGGAGAGCTTAGGTGGAAACGCTGAATTACTGGTCACCGTGAAATTACAACAGATAATCTGGAACTAGATTCACTTTATGGCTAGTTGAAATTAGCGAGCGACTGACGATATTACATTAACACAAGCTTTACAAGAAAAATGTTCTATGGCACAAGCAAAGATAAAATGTACCGTGATTTTTCTCATAAAACTTCGTTTTATTATCACTACCATCATGAATCACGCGACTGGCGCGCGTGTAATTTAAAACATATTTAGGACTTCTAGAAGTTTGGAAGAAATTTGAAAATATTCTTAAATTTTCGGAAATCTTTCCAAGTTTTGAAATATATTCAACTCTTTAAAACTTCTAAAATTCCTGAATATCTTTTAAACTGACTCAAATTTTTCCTAAAATATTGAAAAATCTTTCAAAATTAGAAATAATTGCTTTAAAATCTTCCAGATTATTTTTAGCAATTGTAGGCGATGACTGCCAAATACCGAAAAATGAAATTACCGACTCTGAAAAATTCCCGAAGAAGAAAATATTCGCTATAGAAAATTCCGGAATTAAAAAAAATGCCGACAATTCAAAATTGCCTAATTTTAGAATATTCGAATAATCAAATTTTCGGTAATTCATGATATTACCGAATTTTTAAATTTTCGAAAAAAATTGCTGATATTTTAAAATATCTAATATTGTAAAATCGCCAACACATAATAAATGAAAGAAATACTTTTAATTGATGATATATGTTTTTTCTATTCATTATTTTTTACTTTATTATTTTAACGATTTTTTATTGATTCAGATACGGGAATTTTTTTAATTCACTAAAATGGAAAACTGTCATAAATTTTATTATTCCGGAATTTTTCAATTTGAGAATTTTAAATTGACGGCAATTTTATAATTTCGGGAATTTTCTATTTCGAATATTTCATTTTTCCGGAAGTTTACAGTATCAAGAATGTTATTTCTTCAGACTTTTCATTCATTCTGTTTTCAGATGTCTTTTGAAGTCTTTCGAAATCTTTTCAAACTTTCTTTTATTATTAATTTTTCAAACAAAAAAAAAATATAAAAAATTTTCTGAGGAATTTTGAGAAAATTATTTTATTCGGTTGAAACCTTTCAAAATTATTAAAAAGCTTTTGAATTTATTTTTGAAATTTCAAAAAATCTATATTTCATTAAAACTTTGAAAAGTTTTAATTGAGATAATTTTTTTCTAAAATTTTTTATAAATATCTTCTTCTAAATATCTTTTGAATTAATTCGAATTTTCCTAAAACTTTAGAGAAATTCAGCAAAAAGAAAAAAAATTAACTTGAAATTTTTCAGATTTTTTTTATAATTTTGAAAATCTTTTGAAATGCTCAAAAATCTTTGTAAGTATTCTCTTCAAATTAATTTTCCGGAATGAAAAATCACAAACAATTTTCTAAGGCATCTTAAAATATATATTTTTATTATCTTCCAACCTTTCAAAATCTTTAAAAAACTTCAAAATTTTATTTTGAAATCTTCAAAAATCTTCATTTTATTTTAATTTCTTTGAAATATTTTCGGATTTCAAATCATTTTTGTAATTGTTTCAAACCTTCGAAATATCTTTAAAAATGATTCGAATTTTTCCTAACATATTTTTAAAATCCTGAAAAATTAATAATAATTGCCTTAAAATCTTTGTTATTTCTTTTGATAATTTTGGAAATCTGTTGAAATTTTTCAATCATTAAAAATATTTATTTACAATAAATTTAAAAAAATTAAAAATCATTTTGAATTTTCCTAGGAATCTTAAGAAAAATTTCCTATTCTCTCGAAATCTTTCAAAATTCTTGAAAAGCTTCTGAATTTTAAAAAATGTTTTTAAGTTTTGAATTATTTTTGAATCTTTTCAAAATTTCTAATTACCTCTTAAGCTTACTCGATTTTTTTTTGCAAAGCTCATAATCTTCCAAAATTGAACTCTCAATAAATCTCTCAAGAAAAATTGTTTATTGTCTTGAAACCTTTTAAACTTCTGAAAAAGCTTCTTCTCACTCAAAATATTCAAAAATAAGTTAAAAATACTGAAAATTAATAGAAAAAAATATTCTTAATTAATAGACTTACCATCGTGAAAATAAAATGAAACATCCATATACTCTTCATCATTGGGACTATCTGCTGCTCGTTTTAAAATAACAGTCATTTCTCTACCAGTCGATGAGTACCTCTCTGTCTCGACATAACTGCAACAAAAATTTATTGTAGATTAATTATTATGAAATGTAAGATTTTCTTCTGGTTTTGATCATTCTAATTAAGTCAATACAATTTTTTTGAAGAAAATTCGTCTTTTTGCTTTGAAAATTCAACAGTTTGGTAGAAGATTCAACTATTTGGTCGAAAAATTCTATTGTTGTTGTTGAAAATTCATATCTTCTTGTTAAAAATTCGATTTTTTGTAAACAATTTACCTTTCTCAATTGAAAATTATTGTTTTTCAATGAAAATTCAACTATTCCATTTTTGGTTGAAAATTGATCTTTTCTTGATGAAAATTCATATATTTGGTTAAAAACGGTTCGTTTTGGTAGAAAATTACTTCTTGGTTGAAAATGGATCCCTTTTGGTTAAAAATGCAACTGTTTTTTGGTTGAAATATCAACTATTATATTTTTCATTGAAAATTTATCTTTTTAGGTTGAAAATTCGACTCCTTGGTTGAAAGTTGAACTACTTTCTTAGAAATTATTTCTTTGGTGGAGATTCATAATTTAGATAGAAAATGCATCTTTTTGGTTGAAAATTAACCTTTTTTGTTGAAACTTTCCTTTTTTGGATGAAAATTAATTTTTTTTAACTGAAAATTTTAGAACTTGTTCGAAAATTAACTTTTTTGTTAAAACTTCATATTTTCTGGTTGAAAATTCAACTGCTTTTTATAGAAAATTCTTCTTATTGTCTTGAAACTTGAAAAATTTTGTAGAAAATTTAACTATGTGGTAGAAAATTCAACTTTTTCGTAGAAAATTGTTTTTTTTTCTATTAAAAACTAATTTTTTCAAATAAGTATTTACCTATTCCATTTTTGGTTAAAAACTGATTTTTTAAATTTAGAAATTCAACTATTTGGTTGAAAATTCAACTAGTTTGTGTAAAATTCGTCTTTCTTGGTAGAAAAATAATTGTCTTATTTGAAAAGTCAACTATTTGGTTAAAAATGTATGTAGTTTGTTGACAATTTTTTTTTTGGGTTAAAAATTAACTGTTTTACACAGAAATTTTTTTTGTCTTGAAAATTCAACACTTTGATAGAGAATTCAACTGTTCTGTAGAAGATTCATTTTCTGATTGAAAATTAATTTTCTTAAATGAAAATGTAACTATTTTATTTTTGTTTGAAGATTCATTTTTTTAGTTTAAAAATTCAAGTACTTGGTTTAAAATTTATGTAATTTCTTGAAAATTCTTCTTTTTTGGAAGAAAATTAATTTACTTGGTTGAAAATTCTTCTTTTTGGTTGGAAATTTAACTGTTTTGTAGAAGATTGTTTTTGTTTTCTATTAAAAACTAATTTTTCCAAATAAGTATTTACCTATTCCATTCTTGGTTAAAAACTGATTTTTTAAATTTAGAAATTCAACTATTTGGTTGAAAATTTAACTAGTTTTTTTAAAAATTCATCTTTCTTGATAGAAAAAAATTTGCATACTTGGAAGGTCAACTATTTGGTTAAAAATGTATGTAGTTTGTTGAACATTTCCTTTTTCGGTTTAAAATTAAACTGTTTTGTAAAGAAAATTCTTTTTTTTGGTCTTGCAAATTCAACAGTTTGATACAGAATTCAACTGTTCTGTAGATGATTCGTTTTCTTATTGAAAATTAATTTTTTTAAATGAAAATTTAACTATTCTATTCTTGTTTGTTGATTAATCTTTTTAGTTTAAAAATTCAAGCACTTGGTTGAAAATTTATGTAATTTCTTGAAAATTCTCCTTTTTTTAGTAGAAAATTAATTTTCCTGGTTGAAAATTCTTCTCTTTGGTTGAAAATTCAACTGTTTTGTAGAAGATTCGCTTTTTTATTGAAAACTAGTTTTTTTATATGAAAATTTAACTATTCCAATTTTGTTTAAAAATTAATCTTTTCAGTTTCTTGAAAATTCGTCTTTTTTGGTAGAAAATTAATCTTCTTTGTTGAAAATTCTTCTTTTTGTTTGAAAATGCAACTATTTGGTTAAAAATGTTATGTATTTTGTTCAAAATTATTTTTTTTTGTAGAAAAATAATTTTCTTGATAGAAAATGCAACTATTTGGTGAAAAACTCGTCTTTTTGTATTCCATTGAACTGTTTTTATTTGGAAATAAAAATTTTTCCTTTGTCAAAATATCAGCTATTACATTTTCTATTGGATTTTATCTTTTTTGGTTAAAAATTCGCAACTACTTCATTGAAAGTTTAACTATTTTCCTAATTCATAAGAAACAGTAAGATTTGATCAAACACCCCCGCCCAACCCCCAAATTATCTCACGTTATTTTTGGATGACCCGTAAATATGTGTACGAAAAAAAATAAGGGGCTCAAATTTGTCAAAAAAATTAAGAGGCCTTAAGTACTACAATTACCTGGTACACAAATTTTCAAATTTTTAATTTGGTTTCTCAAATCTCGGGGGACGGATTGGGGCGAATGTCCCGATTACCCTTCTCTGGATCCGCTTTTGTTTAATAATATGCTTTTAGACTTGAATGCTGAGCTCGGATCGTGAAAACAGTCTTACAAGAATAGAATTTAATTTTGCAAGCGATGGCTTTATTTCGAGAACAACTGAATTGTTCCACTTTGGTGTGCGAATAGGTATTGATTCAAATTTTCATGTTCTTGTCTCTGCACTTTCCATATTTTGTGTAGGGAAACAAACTATTCCCTGCTAGTTATACAATGTAGAATTTAGTTATTTAGTTGACAAGAACAATAGACTGTACCACATCAAAGTTCAAACGAACTTTTGGCTTTGTTACATTCAACTGGATTATAAACGTTGAACTTTGCTAGATTCAAACTCGATGCAAAATATGTATGTTACCATTAATGTCAAATGCAAATGTCATGATTGACTTTTGGTACAATTGGATTGTCGAACGAAGAATAATTTGTTCTATAGTTAAAATTAAACTGTAAAGCTATAATCAGACCGGGCCTCTCTACTTGTTTTTCAGAAGAAAAAATATTTACATGTATTTTTGTAATTCTTTTGAGTTTAACAGTTTTTCTAGAATTTGAAAACTATTCAAGGAATTCGTAACTCATTGTTATGGTCGTTACACTCAGACAAAAAATATTGTAGGAAACTCAGTGTAGACCTATAATGATTTTCCTGAAATTATTTTGTTATAATTTTTTCCAATTCTAGGAAAATAATTATATAAAATCATGATAAGAAATTCAGAATGGAAATAACTAACGTTAAAACATTAAATAAAGTAATGCGAAAAATAGAGAAACTACAAGTGAACGATTGATTGATTTACTTCACGTAGAATTTCACATTATTTCAAGGGATTTCCCCATATTCCAAAAATTCTAAGAGCTATGAAGGATCTTACAAAATTTCGAAGTTCTTTGAAAATTATAAGTAATATTGAAATATTCCAAAAAATTTCAAGAGATTTCAAAAATTTCAAGGAGTGTCGAAGAATTTGGTAAAAATTTCAAATATTTTAAGGTATTTCGAAGAATTCCACAAGATTCAAGGGACTTTAAAAAGATTTTAAGCTATTTTAACTAACGAAAATGAAACGATATGTAATTTCAAGGTATTTCAAAGATTACTAGGCAGCTGAACGGTTTTATTGTTATAAAAAATTAATGAATAAGTTTAATTTAACTCATATACAAGGGATTTCAAATCATTTCTATTTATTTCAAAAGATTTTAACGATTACACTCCAAGTCCCATATAATAACAGTTTCAGAGGTGGCCTCGCACTGACCTTGTTACTAAATCGGTACCCTCGAAACGTAAACAGTCAGGGCCTCCTGAACGGTTTACAATTGAAATGCATAATATTGCGCAATATACTCAACTGAGTACTCGTGCACTGCGGTCTATCCAAGGTGAGAGTCGCTGCCGTCCCTCGTCTTGCCCGCTGAGAAACTTCGACGGCCAGCAGTTCTAGGAATTACAAAACCGGACCAATTTCTATGGGACCAGGAGTGTATGTATAATATTTATGTATTTTAAAAGATTTCAAACAATTTCAAGAGACTTAAGAAATGGTTTTTTGAAAAAATGTTACAAGATTTAAGGGATTTTATAGAATCTCTGAATACTTCAAAGGATTCCCAAGATTTCAAAAGATTTTAAGCTATTTTGATAGATTCCGAGGAATTTCAAGAGATTTAAAGTTTTCTTCAATCTCTAAGGATTTGAACGATTTCGAGGACTTTCAAGGATTTCTAGGGATCTAATTACCTTACATTCATGGGATTTGAAATTGTTCTTACTCATTTCAATGGATTTTCACAAATATATATATATATATTTTGAAAGATTCTAAAGATTTTCAAGAGATTTCAAAAATTTCCAGGTGTGTCAAAGAATGTTGTAGGATTTCCAAAGATTGTAAGGTTTTAAAAAATTTTCACAATATTTAAGGAATTTTATAGAATTTCCAATTATTTCAAAAGAATTTAAGGAATTTTGAAAGATTTTAAGCTATTTCAACAGATTATGAAAAATCTCAAGAGATTAAAAAAATGTCAAGGAATTTTTAAGAATTTTTTTGTATTTTCAAAGATTTCAAGTAACTTTACAAGATTTAAGGATTTTTATTATTTTCTTATCTATTATTGGACCTCTAATTATTTTAAATGATTTATCGAAATTTAAAAGATTTAAAAAAGTTTAAGCTTTTTTAAAAGATTCCAAAAAATTTCAAGGCATTTTGAAGAATCTTTGTAGGTTTTTCAAAGATTTTAAGCTCAATTTTAAGGGATTTCTAGAGATCTTCGGAAAAAAACTGAAATGAAATTTCAAGGGATTTTAAGGTATTTTAAAGAATTTCACAAAATTTGAAGAATTTTATTTATTATCCAAGGATTTCAAAGATTTCTAGGGATCTGACCGGGTTTTTAAAAAAACTTGAATGAATAAGATTTATTTAATTATATTCAAGAAATTTTAATTTTTTTCTACTTATTTCAATGAATTTGCACGATTATATATATATATATATATATATATATGTGTGTGTCTGTATATACATATTTTTCTTCTTCAAAGATTGCAAAGAATTTGAAGAGTTTCAAAAATGTTAAGGACTGTCAAAGAATTGTGAAAGATTTCCAAAGATTTCAAGGTTGTAAACAAATTTCATATTATTCAAGGAATTTGACAGAATCTCCAATTATTTTCGAGGATTCACGGATTTTGAAAAGATTAAAAAGATTTTAAGCTATTTCACCAGATTTTGAAGAATTTCTAGAGATTAAAAAATGTCAACGAATTTTACAGAATTTTTTAGTATTTTCAAAGATGGGATTTCAAAGAATTTTATAAGATTTAAGGAGTTTTAGAGGACGTCCGATTATTTTGAAGGATTTATGGTAATTTAAAAGATTTTAAAGAGTTTAAGCTTTTTTAAAAGATTTCAAACAATTTCAAGATTTCAAGAATTTTGTAAAATTTTCAAAGATTTTAAGCTCGATTATTAGGTGTTTCTTGAGAACTTTAGAAAGTGAATAAAATCAAATTTTGAGGGATTTCAAGGTATTTCAAGAAATTTTAAGGTATTTCATGGAATTTCACGAGATTGCCAGGATTTTATTTAATATTCAAGGATTTGAACGATATATATGGATCTGATCGGTTTTTTTTAGGGAATTTTAATGCATAAGTGTAATTTAATTTATATTCGAAGGATTGAAAATGATCTATTCTTATTTTAATGGATTTTTGCGATGACATATCTAAATATTTCAAAGGTTTTAAACTGTTTCAACAGATTCCAAATAAGATTTTAAGCTCCATTCATGGGATTTCTGGACAACTTTGGAAAATGAATTAAATTAAATAAAATTTCAAGGAATTCCTATAGCGATTTTAAGCATTTCAAGAGATTTCAAGGTATTTTAAGAAATTTCACAACATATACAAGATTTTTCTATCAAATCGCCAAAGATTTTAAAGTTTTCTATTTATTTTTAAGGATTTTTATGATTTCCTAATATTTCAATGATTTTCAGGGATTTAAAAAAATTTCTATAAAACTTTGAAGAATAAAATAAATTTCATTTCAAGGGATTTCTACGGATTTCAATGATTTTAAGGGATATCGTAAAATTAAAAAACTTTCAAAGCTCCAAGCATTTTAAAGGTTTTGGGAGATTTTAAACGTTTCAGGGGATTTCTAGAGAACTTTAGATAATAAATTTAATTTATTTTATTTTCAATGTACTTTAAATGATTTCTATTTCAAGGATTTCAATTATGTCAAAAGTATTCAAAAGGGGTTACAAGATTTCAAGGGATTTCTACGAATTCTTTCAGATTTCAAAGATTTAAATGGATTTAAAAATATTTCCAAACGTATCAAGGGATTCCAATCAAATTTAAAGCATTTTTAAAGATATCAAGAAAATTCACACATTCTTTTAATTTGAAGTTTATTTGTGCCTCTTGCGGACTGAGGACAAGGAGCGACCCAAGGATAAACGCCGTCTGCATTTTCCCCGCAAGTGTCTCGGCATTTTCTTGTCAGGCAAGGATGATTTTATATACATGACTTTTTGATTGCCCAAACTCCAATGAAAAACTCAGGGTTTACCCACTTATTTTTTGACAATAATTTTTTTTTAGACAAAAAAGACCTTAATTGAGACCTGAAAAAATAAAACGCAGCAAAAGTGAGCCTAGCTTTTTTCTGTATGCATAAATACGGATGTGCGTCAGATTTTTATTTTCTCGTATATAAACGTCGATCGTGTTAAATTTTTATAACGAGAGATCCATGACATGCAGATTTCTAGGTGCTCGGTGATGTACAGAATTGTAGGGATACGTCATTCCGTATCGACGGGAACATGATCTCTATAAATCTGCGTTTCGAATTATATCCCGAACATATCTAAAGAGGGTCAACGAGTCGAGAATTTACGAGCTGATTCACGTCGAAAGACTCGTTGAAAAAACTTCCGCATATCGATTGATTGCACTCGACTGAAAGACGGTGTACGATTTCATCTGAATTTCCACGGTTTGATCTTTAGTTGAATTTCCTCATAGCACCTCGATAAAAAACCACTAATCTCTGTATCTATATCAGAGGTGTGAATATTAAAAAAAATTTATTTCGATATTATTAATTCATAAATTGAAACATTCAATTCCACAGTGGGGCAAAAAAAAATACATGGAAAAATTTATTTTCAGAAGACAATTATTATCACATCCGAATGGTTAAAAAAAATGAAATCTAATAAAATTACGCACAAAACTGTCATGGCCAATTGTTAAACAAAATTTTATTAATTTTGTTATTTGATAATAAAAATATATTTTAACCCTTGAAATGTGTCGCTTTTTAACAAATACTTGGATTCATTCGAAAATACATACCTAGAAGATATAAAGCAACTATCCAAAAAAGATTATCGATGGCAACGCAAAATTTAAAAAATTTATTGAATTTTTCATAAGCAAGTAAGTGGATGTAAATGTTTCCGTGGAGATCAGCAGCAATATTCCACAATTGTTATTATTAAAAGTAATGGTCTGAACCGATTTTCAGCATGTTATGTATTTATAAATAAAAGTCCACTTTTCACTGAATCAACAGCCAATTAATTAGCAATGACTTCCTGCTATAAATCAATAACATTTTATAATTGTGTATGATACAGAATTTTAACAAATAATTAAGTTTCTGAAAAAAATCGTTAATTTTTATCAACTGATAGCAAGGAATCAAGTTTAGTAATTTTTAGTATATTCCACAAGAAAAATTCAATTTTCATAACCCAAATGCATTTGACGAGAAAAATTTGTTTATAACATTGATAATAAGAATGAAAATAGTTGGTGGTTATCGAAGTGTCTGAAAAAAGTAAAAAAAATTGTTATCAACAATTGTCTACGTATAAAAACAAAGTTTTAATGCTGAAAAATAACCAAATGTATTTGTTAATTAAGTTTGTTAGAACATATCAAATGCTACAGATTCATGGCAAGAAGTCATTGCGAAATAATTGGCTGATCATTCCGTGAAAAAAGCGGAATCTTATTTATAAATACATAACGCAATGAAAATTGATTTAAAAAATTGTTGTTGACAGTAAAAATTGTTAATTCTCATCGAAATATCCCTAAAAATGTACAAGTTATTTAATCAAAGTTGATTGCGTCGAAAGAACCAATTTTGTACGTCCAAAAATAGCCAAATATTTAACTGAGAAATTCTTTTTGTCCATATATTGTTTAAATTTAGTGCAAATAAATTGAAGAATCGCTGGAAATCCAAAGAAATAATTTTCATTTACTTATTTTTTTTAAAATTTAATAAACTTTGTAACCTTTGCGTTGCTGTTGAACATCCTTTTTTGGATAATTGCTTCCTGTCTTCTAGGTATATTTGAATGAATCACGGTATTTGTTACGAAACGGTACAGTTCAAAATTTCTTTTCTTTTCCATTTTTGTTATTAAATTTAAAAAATAAAGTGTTTTTAAATCAGACATGACAGCATAATGTGGAATTTTATAAGATATCATATAAAACAAAATGTTCAAATCTGACAACAGTTGTCTTCTGAAAGTCAATTTGTCCGCGGATGTTTGTTCTGCGCAACTGTGCGTCCGTCTGCCCTTCCGTTGTATTTTTTCCTAAGAAGAAAAGTTAGGGTGAGTGAGGGGAGATAGAATAATCAAGTCACATTGCGACAATTTTCCTTTCAAAAAATATGAAGTCCACAAAAAATTGGCGAAAATGTAGCAAGTCGGATTGCGTTAAGTCACATTGCGGCATCTCTCATTCGGAAAAAAGGTTGAGTCCACAAAAAGTTAACAAAAAGTAGTGGGGTTACGTATATTATTTCTGTGACTAATCACAACATCCAGCATTTTTTTCGATTTTGTGCGGACTTCATATTTTTCGAAATACGAGTTGCCGCAATGAGACTTGCTACAATGTGACCAGCTGGGGGTTGACATGACTCAACCTCATAGAGAGGAGGAGAAGTAAGGGAGAAGAAAGTAGGAGAAGTGAGGGGAAGGACAGGGAAAAGAATGTGACTAGGGGAGAAGTAAGGAAGGAAGGGGCGAGTAAGGAAGGTAATGTTTGGATGGGGCAGATTTAAACGACTTACTTAACGTCTTAATAAGCTACAAACCCCTTTTTTATATAAAAGCGCGGCGCGGCTCCTACTTTGACTAATTTTGATGTTAATATCGGGCTTTCGATTGAAATTGAAAGGATAATAAGCTTCTTATATTCCAGAATAGCTTAGGAGTGTGTGATCATATTTTGTAAAATCAAACGGGAATTTTTAAGGGTGAAAGATCAGGAGACCCAGATGGCCTATTCGCAACTTTTCATCCTCACTACTGGATCCGCATGAGCGTTTGCAGAGGTACTAGTTAGGTCCGTATCTTGTGTACTTTTCCTATGTAAACCTGACCGAGAAACGAATCTCTCAAATCACGGATCTCTCTAAGGATCACGTGTTGAGCGCATACTCCATGTAAGTGTGTGTGTGTGTCAGTGTGTTTGCTTTCCTTAATAATCTGTCCGTATGCAAAATTACGTCTGTGAATATATGAGGAGAAAAACAGAATAAAAAGAGTTCGTCTCATCTGCAATTAGCATTTGACGAATCTCACGAGAAATTGACATCTGTTTTATTGTACAGTGATACGTTGACATTTCGTTTCGAAATTCACAGTTCAATAAGAGTTTCTGTATAATAATTTGAAACAAATGCTGTTTCAATAAGAAACTATATTGAAGCCCTTAAAACTAAACACTCCGAGAAATGTTTTTTTTTGTGTCAAAAGGATGTTTCTCAACGCAATTCGAACTTCCTCTTAAATTTATGGTTGAGCGGATTTTCATTTCTTTCATAAAGAATCTTTTTGCAGCAAACATTATCTTTTTGTAACTAGCTTCACCTAATCTTGCAGAGGAATAATTTTGTTCGTGTAAAAAGAAGAGTCACGTGGTTCAAAACAAAACAGACAAAAGGATGATGCTTTTGTTTCGAAATCAATTTTTCTATAAGTGAACATCTGAACAATTTAAAACTATAAATATTTCAACTATGTTTAACTAGGCACAGTTTTTTTTTATCAGGTTTCATACTGTTTTTGACGATTATTTAACTGAGTTTAAATATACTTGAAACAAATTTGAAACATGTTTCCCAGGAATTTAGACATTTTTCAAACTGGTTTGGAACAGTGTTTCCCGAGATTCTAACGTGTTTCTAATTGTTTGGAACACGATTCCACCAGGTTTGAACATGCTTAAATCTTAATTAAATCAGATTTGAATATATTCGAAACTAGTTTCGAACAGGGGATAACCAGATTTAAAAAATTTCAAACCTGCATTGTAAATGATTTCACAATGTTTAAACTTGTGTGAAATTTAGTTGAATGAAGTTTGAATATGGTTGAAACTGATTTGGAACAGGCCCGGGCAAAAATTATAAGTATGGGATTGATCAATCATTGACTTTCAGAAGTATGATACATGTATGGTAAATGAGAAGATACCATTCTTCAACTATATTAAAATAGTACAGCTAAAGTATAGCTAACGTAAAGCTGAAGTATAGATGAAGTATGGATGAAGTATAGCTAAAGTATATATGAAGTATATGATATACCTCATCTATACTTCATCTATACTCAAGTATAGCTGAAGTATGGGATATAGTTCATCTAAACTTGAGTATGGCTACAGCATCGCAAACAATATGCATTCATTTGTTTTTAAATATATCATAGCAACGGGATAAAACATAATACATACTGAATGACAGATCGCCCGTAAATTAAAAATTTTCGTGATTTAAATAATTTCTTCAGAAAAATGTGCAATGAATATTGTTTGCGAGTGTAATAAAGAAGCCAGGTAATAAATTCTTCCTGTTTCAACAAAATTTGTTTCAAATTTATCTGACGAAATCTACTCCGGAGTTAAAATTCAGCTGTTCAGTTTTTCCATTATATGGAGATTCCTCAAAGCAAAAGGATGTGTATAATAAGAAGCTTATTAAGCATAATCTTATTAAGAATAATTATATATCTTTTTAAGCTTACCCTCTTATTATTTTTTATATTTGGGTAAGAAATCCAGTAATCTTTGATTCCTAACCATAGCATTATTATTGCATGAAAAAATTTGACTAATCTATTATTCAGATAAAAGACATAATGTAATATTTTTAATAAATATAAAGAATTTCTTGAGTTTTTCTGAATTTAGAAGTTGCAAAAAATATTTGTTCATGCTACGAAAATCATGATTCTGGATCTCTAACGTTATGTATTTCAGGTCTCCAATGTCATAATCAAGAATACAACGCTATACCTACTATAGCCATGCGTTCCCTATACTTTAGGCATACTTTATTTATACTTTTGACATACTTGAGCTGTACTTCACAGATATACATCAGCTGTACTTCAGCTGTACTTCAGCTATACTTCACCTATACTTCTCAGATATACTTTAGCCATTTACTATACTTTGACTATACCTTTTTATACTTTAGATATATTTGAGCTATACATCGACGATACATGATAAAAATAGACATGAAGTATAGAACATATTGGAACATATTGGAACATGGTTTGGAGGAATTTTAACATGCATTTAGTTTGTTTGAAACAGGGCGTACTGAGATCTAAACATGTTTAAAACAGTTTGGGAAACGATTTCACCATGTTTAAATGTGTTTGAAATTTAGTGTAATGAGGTTTGAATATGGTGAAAATTGGTTTGGAACAGAAGATAAGCAGATTTCTAAATGTTCAGAACTGATTTAGAATTTGGTTTCAAGGAATTTAGACTTGTATTTTATTGGCTTGCAATATGCCACTCTGATGGTCGAAGCTGGTTGACGCAGGGGATAACCCTAGATTTTGAAATGTTCAGCAGTGGCTTGGAACATGGTTTGAAGGAATTAAGATATGTGTTTTATTTGTTCGAAAGAGGGCTTTCTGAGATTTAAAAATGTTTGAAACTGTTTGGAAAGCGATTTCACCATTCTTAAACGTCTTTGAAATTTAGATGAATCAAGTTCGAAACCATGTTGGATTGGAAATTGGCTGGAACAGGGGATAACGAGGTTTCTAAATTTTTTTTAATTATGTGAAATAGGGTTTGAAACAGGGTTTCATGGGATTTAAACACTGTAATCTCATTTGCCAAAATTTCAAATTGAAAACCCTAATAGTCGAACAATTAGAAATTGGAAGCATTGCAATCATGCTAGTAAATATATTGAAATGAAAGTGGCCCATAATATAGATATACTGAAGCAAAATATTCAAATTTTAGTTTAATTAATTAAAAAATCCGTTTTTTTATAGTTAGTGGGATATAAAGCGGAAATTGGATTAATACTGGAATTTGATGGTCTGTCAGCTTATATGCATAGTCGTTTCCGGGAGGTGGAAGCAGTAGTGGCTTTGTCGCAAACGCCAGACGGTAGAAAAAGAGGGAATGAAATATGGGCTTTATTTTGCATGAATTTTTACGAGATTAGCGGACATAAAACACGCGGCAGCCTCATAGGCACGTACGTATGCCGCATCCCTGTTGAAGCTACTGTTAAGCATAAATTCTCCATGTTGCCTGGCACGTTAGAAATTAAAATAGATTAAAACCAGCGGGTAGAGCTACTACTGCTCAGACGATTTTTAATCCGTTGTCATGATAAAGATATTGTACAGAGGGTATCTCATCTTAATTGCGATGAAGAATTCAGACAAGTGAATTCTCTTTCTTCTGGAACTTTAAACTGCTTTAGAAGAGCTTACGGGGCATTATTTCTGAACTGATTCCACCTAAGACTACACCTAAAAAAACAAATTCCTCAAAATGTAGTCCTACTGGATGGCAATTTATCAGAAGAAATTCTACCGTTGAGACAAATATTTACTGCGAGGGAGGGGGATTTTCAGATTTTCTTGGGTCACGATCTAATTCAGCGACTTATAACTCTTTTAATATCAATACAACATAATTTTGTCTTATGCAGTTTCAATAGGATGTCCACGCCCTTTTTATTGATAATAATTTTTGTAAAATAAGTATTTGCCCTTCAAAAATAAAGAACGAAGGCTCAAAAGAAAGATGACTTTTATCTCTTTAAAGACCTAAAGATTGTAAAGTCGGTTGAAATTTTTTATTCATGAAAATAAGCGTTAGTTACTTTTTTCAAAGATATCATCTGTTTTGACGATTTGAATCTCTTTTGATATTACTGAAAAAAATTGTCTTCTACAGTTTCGATAGGATTTTTTACTTCCTTTTCACTGAATATAAGCAGTTAAAATATATGTATTTGAACAGCAAAACTGAAAGTAAAAAATAAATTTCACTTTTTTACGAACATAGAATTTTTTTGTTTTGTTTGAGGATTAAAGGAAAGCTGAAGTTTGTTTCCTTAAGAAAACCTCTTAATGAAGGAGCGGGCCGACAATGATTTGTTTATGAATATAAACGTCAAGTACTCTGGCAGACGAGCGCTGACGCAACGTCATGGGGAGTGTCAGAGAAATTAATGCTTATTTTCATAAACAAATAATTTGCAGCCCAATTTTTCATCTGGAGGGTATTTAAAGAAAGAAAAAACACAGATTTCTAGTAAGAATAAAAAACAAACAAAAAATGGCAAAAATTAAAAAAAAGACAAATTTATTATTGACCTTTATTTTTGAAGTACAAATATGTATATTTTTTAAATGCGTACGTTCAGTGGAAATAACATAAAAATCATACTGAAATTGTAGAATACCAAATGTTTTTACTGATATAAAACGAGTTTCAAATAATCGAAACAAATGTTATGCTAAACAGCTACTTAAGGCTTATTTTCATAAATAAACAAAAACCGGCTTCATTTTTGAAGTTCAAGTATTTATTTAAAAAAAAATGCTTATGATCAATGGAGAGGGCTTATAAAGTTCTATCGAAACTGCAGGAGGCAACATTTTGTTCATTGACAATAAAGGATTTAAAAGTTGGTGAATTCCATATTAAAAAAAAACAAGAAAATATCACCTCCCCCCCCTTTCACTGTAAATATTTTTCTCAATGCCAAAAATTTGATTGATTTCCATCCAGTAAAAGTTTGAGCCTAGTCGGAGAAGTTAGGTTTTCAGGTGGGGCAGCACTCTATGTCTGACCATTTTAAGGTTTGTTCCGCTGAAATTTCTTGAGATTCCTTGTTTTAAGGGGGTACATATGTAAAAATGTCAATTTTTTGCGTTTTGTATTCCAAGAATCCTTTAAAAGTTTTTTGAGACAAGATTTGAAAATCTTGAAAATTGCGGATAATACTAGTGAAATTTAGATTTCAAAAAGTGATGACATTTTAAATTTGCGAAAACTTTAAACCGCTTTTTCTCGTAATTTTTAATGGTGACCACGATAACTAACGATCTGATGCTTCAAATTGCTTCAAATTAACAGATACTACGTAAGATGAGCTTTTATATCGCACCAACTAGCGACCCAATATCGACAAAAAATTCGCGATTTTATAAAGAAAAAAAACTAACACTTTCTTTAGCAATTTTCATGTTCACCAAGAAAAATGTGCGTTATTTCTACAACTTTTAACTGTTTTGGGAGAAGTGTGGAGAAGTTAGTGTTTCAAATAAGTAATTTTATTTCATGATACAAATTTATTTTCAAATGTTAATAAACAATCTTGATAAAACAGAAAATTTTAACTGTAAATGTTTTTTTTTTCAAATATTGGGTAATAATTATGTTCTTAATATTTTTCTACCACACCATAATGTGTACAATTTTTGACCCATTTAAAGAGATGAGAAAAATGCAAATCTGAATAATAACTTCGAATATCTTAATTTACTAAGTATACAATATACTGTCTGTATCGGTAGAAAAATTGTCGGTACTAGTAACGAAAACATTAGCAGTACCGACAATAAGATGGCTGGAAAAATTTAAAGAGATTTAGGTTTTCAAAATATGTCAAAAAAGAATCTGGATGATTTTAGGACCCTTTTTTTTGTAGCATTCAACATGTTTTTAGGAAAACTAAATTATTTTAAAAGATATTATAAAGCTTTATAATTTTTAAAAAGATTCGAAAATAAATTAAATGTTAAGAAGACTTCGACAAATTTAAAACAAAGTGTTGATTTTTGAAGATTTCGAAATAAAATTTTGAAGTTTAATACAGATTTTGAAAGGTTTCAAAATAATAAAATGTTTTCAAGATTCCTGGAATAATTTGAAACTAATTTTTTATTAAAAAAAAATAATTTTAAGATAAAATTGAAAAAAATTGAAAATATCTCAAAGAATTGTTTAAAATCCCAAAAAAGAATGTTATATCACTTAAAAATTGCAAATAACAACTCCGAAGCTAACGACTCTGAAGCCTTTTAACCACTCCGAAGCCTTTTTTTGCATTCGCTGGTAAAAGGTTCAAAGTCGCATTGAAGACAAAGAAAAAAATGTTTTGAAAGTACTTTTTTTAAGTTCTTCATAAAATATTCTTTATAGTGATTTGTTTTACGAAGAAGTCTTCTTATGCAAATTCACGTCAACGAGATAAGTTTAAATTGTAAAAATCAAATGTGTAAATAATTATTTAAACAAATTTTCAATGAATTAAAACAGAAATCCAAAAAATTTCAATAAAATTCTTTGAAAAATTTAGAAAATAAATTCAAACAAATTTTCGAACAAAATTTTCAGAAAAAATGTCAACAAAATTTTTGAGAAAAATTTTCAAAAAAGATTTCAAAAAAATTCAAACAAATTTTCAACAAAAAAAAATTGAAATAATTTCAAAAAAATTTTAGAATATGCAGACAACTTTTGCAAATTAAAAAAAAATTGAAATATTTTAACCCGCTAAACCTGCCAAACCTTGTTTTAAACGTACTTTAAATCCAAGAGTAACTTAGACATAAATTAGTTGTAAAAAAGTCAATAATCAAGATCAAAAAGCTGTCCCACTTCATAAAGTACATCCTGCTACATATATCTAAGAAAACTGATAACTATTATTGCATAATTTAGAACTTCAATTGACTCGAATCTCGGAAACCAAAATTGAAATCTATTTGCAAATCGCCCATATCTGTAACTGTCAATATTTCGTGTCCATGCGATATTTGAAAGATTCTAAAATTTAGTTGATTCCAATTTTTCAACAAAACAGAAAGTCGATAATTAAATATTCGCAATTATTATGGAAAGGATTGACGAAAATTGACTTGTACTTAGATGCCGTTCCACCCATTCTAAAGTCACGTAGCCGTTGGCTAAACACGGATTTAATGTTTATTCTGCGTTTTTTAACGTATCTAGTGAGTTTAGTTACCCAAAATGTTCTCAAAACAGGGGAAATATGCTGATTTTCACGAAAAGAGGGAAATAATAGAGAAATAAATTCTTTAAATAAAAAAAATTTGAATTTAATATGAAACGCTTGAAGTTTCTAAGATTTTTAGTCGAAATATATGAAATTTTCCATAAAATAATTGAACTTTCAACCAAAAAATATTTTCGACAAAAAAATATACTTTCAACCGATGAAGGTGAATTTTCAACAACAAGAAATTATTTTTTAAATATACAGTTTTTTCAAGAAAATAGTTTAATTTTCAACAAAAGAATTAAATTTTTAACAAAATAGTTGAATTTTCAACATAAAAAGATTATATATCAAACGAACGGTCGAATTTTTTTACAAAAAAGATTAAAATTCAACCAAAAACAATTGCATTTTAAACAAAATAGTTGAATTTTCAACAAAAATTTAATTTTTAACAAAGAACAATGACTTTTCTACCATAAAAGATGAATTTTGAACAAAACAATTGAATATTCGGTCAAAAAAGATGACTAACAAAATAATTGAACTTGCAACAAAACAGTTGAATTTTGAAGCAAATAGCTGAACTTTTGACCTACAAAGATGAATTTGATACCAAAAATGAAATAGTTAAATTTTCAGTTTGAAAAATTACTCTTAGACAACAAAAAACGAATTTTCAACTAGTTGAACTCAACGAAAAAAAAGAATGTTCAACAGAATAGTTGAATCCTCAATAAAATGGATGAATCTTCAACAAAGAAGATTAGTTTTCTCCCAAAAAGACTAATTTTCAACAATACATGAATTCGATACTAAAAAAGATAATTTTTCAACCAAATATCTGAATTTTTTACTAAAAAATATCAGTTTTCAAGCAAAAATTAAATAGTTTAATTTTCATTTGAAGAAATCAATTTTCAACAAACAATGCAGCAACTTTTCAACAAAATATTTAAATTTTCAACCAAAGAGATGAATCGTCAAACAAAAGAATGATTTTTTAACCAATTAGTTGAAATATTGATAACAAAAAGGACTCTTAACAAAATAGTTGAATTTTGAACCAAATAGCTAAACTTTTGACCTACAAAGATGAATTTTTTACCGAAAATGAAATAGTTAAATTTTCAGTTTGAAAAATTACTTTTAGACAAAAAAAACGAATTTTCAACTAGTTGAATTCAGCGAAAGAAGACCAATGTTTAATATAATAGTTGAATCCTCAATAAAATGGATGAATTTTCAACAAAGAAGATTAATTTTCTCCCAAAAACACTAATTTTAAACCAAATACATGAATCATACATGAAAATAAATGAAATGGTTCAATTTTCATTTGAAGAAATCAAGTTGCAGCAAACAATGAAACAAGTTTTCAACGAAATATTTAAATTTTTAACCAAAGAGATGAATCGTCAAACAAAAGAATGATTTTAAACGAATAAGTTGAAATATTGATAACAAAAAGGACTTTTTAACAAAATAGTTGAATTTTGAACTGAAAAAGATTAATTTTCCACCAAAAGTGAAATAGTTAAATTTGCAGTTAAAGAACATTAATTTTCAACCCAAATCTAACGAATTTTCAAACAGATATTCAAATTTTCAACCAAATAAATTAATTTTCAACACAATAGTTGAATTTTTGACCAAAAAAGGTGTCGTTTTAAGAAAATAGTTGCATTTTCATAAAAATAATTGATTTTACAACTAAATAGTAGATTTTTCAACCAAAAAGAATTAATTATTTTTCAACAAAAAATAGTTGGATTTTCTTATTCGGCTGTAATATTTTAGTTTACATTCAAACAAAATAAATGAGAAAAAAGAGGAATAGGGGAGACAACCCTACAGTAGATAATTGTTAATTAAAAGCACATATGTACCTAAAATAATTATCTATAATTTTAATTCATTAACAAATATAGTATCCTAACTATTAATTAAATTAAATTAATTGTTTTACGGACATTAGTGTTTTAAATTAATGATTATCTACTGTAGGATTAACACCTATTGTAAGATGGTCTCCCCTGTTTTAAAACAGGAAAAAAAAGAGGAATAGGGGAAAGAGTGTGAAGTCTGAAATATGAAAGTGATTATCAAACTTTTTAAGTTATTATTAAATTGTACCCTTGCAGGGACATTATAAAAAAGAAAAAGTAAATGAGGAAGGACCTTTTTTTCTCAGACTCAAGCTGGTTACAGGCCAATATGATGAAGGCATTTTTGTTTGAGTTGGATTTTTGAATGGGGAAAGTTCAAAAAATGAATTTCCAACTAAAAAAATGCGAATTTTTAACCACAGAGATGAATTTTCAACTGAAATCGTGAATCTTCAACTCAAAATATTAAAATTTAACCAAATAGTTGAATTTTCAACAAAAAAGATTAATTTTAATTAAGACGCGAAAATTCCAAAAATTATCATGGGGCTGTCCAGGTATATCAGTCAATTCGGAAGATAAAGAATTGAAAACTTTATTTTTAATTTTCAAATTCATACCAAATTCGGACCTTTTATTCACACATCTTTCAAAAGCCTGGTTTTTTACCCAACCATCCACGGACTGAGTTGCAGCCAAGTGCATGACGGATCAAGGTGGGATCCGAACCAGCAGAACCTTGGTAAAAGTGTATAGAAAAATTTCCAGAGCTACCGGCTCAGGGATCGAACGCCGGACCTCTTATTCAAACAACATGTTCAATCCACAACACCGCCCCAATACGGGTCGCTTATCAATCTCTCCAATAATCACTCCAGCTGGAGAGCATCACAAAGTCATCGTACTTTACGATTCACACATCTTTCACCAAATTCTTAATCTTTGTTAAAATTTATCATCAGGAAACGTACTTAACATTATCTAAGTTCGTAAGATTACTTCCACTCCCCATCCCCCTCCAAACCCTTTTACTAACCTTAGTTTTAGGCGCGACCACCTCCCTCCCTTAGACTGGTAACCTACTTTATGGACGGCCTCTTATTAGCTTCCTCAGTTTAAATTAGCCCTGAAGCGGAATACTCACATTGAAAGACCGACTGCGTGAACTGCATAACTTAATATAATACGCATGAAGCGGAAAATGCTGATTCAAGGATTTAGGCGTTTCTTGGTAAATTCGAAATTTGAGGCGTGTATTGTTTTTGAAAGTTGTTCAAAAGGACGGGGACAAAAGAAAAACTCTATAGCTGATGGATAAGATCGTTGCGGCTACATGTGATGTGACCATGGCATTTTATTGGTCCATTTACATGAAAGTGGTCAACGCGAGAGTCAGACCTTCGTAAAAAAACGCCCTTAAGAAAGCACATTTGATCCATTATCCTCGCTATTAATTACCGTTTCCTTGGCACTCCTCAATTAGTTATTCCATTTTGGTGACTCACTATACCCGGATTTTAGTTCATGTCCCTGCATTTGTAGGAAAAAGTGCTCTAGAGTCAATCCACATTCACATTGATACAACTCGCCCTAGTTTTTCACCATGAGAATAGGTTTTTTAAATGAATGGGCTGGGGAAGAATTCCATTTCAGAGTCACAAAACCGAAATATTTCGTTTATTTAGATAATAATTAATAAAGTACCAAATATTTTGTTCTTTTAACTCAATCATTCTTAGTTTTTACAATTTTATCTAAACTAGAAATCGAACATGCGCGCAAAATTTTTGTATTTCATAATATCTATTATCTAATAAAGTAGAAAAGAAAATCAAGAACATATATTTTCGATAATTGTTGAAAATTGATATTTGAAATGATGATCCTTAAAAAAATAAACTTTTATTGAAGAAGTTCAACTTTCAACCAATTAGTTGGATTTTCAATCAAAAAATATGAATCACACACACTTAAATTAAATTTAAAAAGTCGAATATTCAACAGAATAGTTGAATTTTCATCTAATAAAGATAGATTTTCAACCAAAATTAGAATAGTCAAATTTTCAGTCCAAGCAATTAATTTTCAGTCCAAGCAATTAATTTTCAATTAAAAAATACGAATTTTTAACCACAAAGATGGATCTTCAACTAAAATTATGAATATTCGACCAAAAATACGAATTTTCAACCAAGTTGTTGAACTCTCAACAAAAATGATTAATTTGCAAACAAGAAAATTAATTTTAGACCAAAACAGATGACCAAATAGTTGTATTTTTAACAACAACAAAATAAATTTATACCAAGAAGATTAATATATTCTACCAAAAAGACGAATTTTCAACGTATTTTCCTGTGCTTTAAAATACATGAATTTTCAACTAAATAGATTAATTTTCGACTATTAAAGAATAATTTTCAACCAGAATTGAATAGATAAATTTTCAGTTCAAAAAATGAATTTCCAACAAAGAAATACGAATTTTTAACCACAGAGATGAATTTTTAACTAAAATCATGAATCTTCAACTAAAAATATTAAAAGTTAACCAAATTATTGAATTCTCAACAAAAAAGATAAATTTCAATTAAGCTACGAAAATTCCAAAAAATGTCGTTTTTAGTAAACCACTGCTTCATATTGAAAATTTTTTGTTAGAAAAATCGAATTCATTCACTTTCTTGGAAACAAAGGAAGGTAAAGAAAATTGTTCAGACAAAATTTCACACATCTAAAAAAGTTTTACAATAAATACCTTTTTCTGTCTTGTGATATCTTGCATCGTTTGCGAGAAAAAAAAATTCCTAGCCTCAAAAAAATGCTTCCATAAGAATGATAGGAGAAAATCTTCATATTTTTTCATCGAATTTTGAAAAAATGAAAAGATGATTTTAAGGAAAACCTCTACTTTTTTTATTTTTCAAATATTTTTTTTAAGTTTCTTCTAATATGTATAAAAAATGAATCCTATCAGTTTTATGCGAGCTAAACCATTTCTAAGGGAACAATTTTTTTTTTAATATACCAAGAAAGAAACTTGGGAGATATGTAGTACATATTACCATCACATTTTATTGAATTTTCACTCTAGAATTATATATCCAAATAAGAAATCATTCTAACCCCATGACTACTACTCTTTTTAAGTTTTTTTTTCGTATTATTATGATTGAATTATTCCCCCAAGTATGTTTGCGTACATTTTTAAAAAATTGGTAAGATGAATGTTTACTTTATGGAACCCTCGCATGGATCAATCTCCCCATATATTTAATCTTGTGATTGATCTTATTATTGCGGAAAAGTCGAAATCGTTTAAATTTTAATACTTGGATTGGAAATCGTTCAAATTTGGTGCTTTTAATCTAAAAGCTTTTCAGAAATAAATGAAATTTTACCCTGAGCATACAAATCTCGTTAAAGGAACATTTATCTGCGAAAGAGTGAGATCAGTTTACCCAGTTTCGATCAAATTGCCTCTGACCTTATGTTTCCTACATAGACAACCTTCGAGGGTAGTGCTCTTCTTGTCGATAAATGGGTGTATCATTGTCTACTGAACCACCATCGCCAACCCTTATCAGTCACGCGATAATCTATAAATAGATGTGTGTCCAAAGCTTCCTTCCACCTTCATACATTAAAAGTGCACAAAAATAGGCGGATGTTCTAAGAACTGGATGGATATTGAAAAATCGATATTAAAAACATTTGCATTGAAGATAAAAATTCAAGGTCAACAGAGTTTCAATACTGAGAATCAATACTAAGGTTTTTAAATGAACAAAGCAGTTATTTTTTTAAATTCTCTTATTGAAATAGTAAAATGCATTGTAACAGTCTGACTTAAACTGAAGAAAAAAAAAACATTTTTTCCACTGAATCGATAACACTCCTCACAGGTCAAAATGCTCTAAAAACGAGGGAATAAAGTGATTGTTTACAAAGATAGGGGAATAAATTATTTCAAATAAAATAAATGTGGTTACTGTCTTATATTAAATAAAATTACCAGCGCTCTAAATTCCTAGGATTTCAGATAAAATATTGCATAGTCAACAAAAGATATGAATTTTTAACCAAATAGTTGAATTTCCAAACTAATAGATGAATTTTCAACTAAAATAATGAATCTTCGACTAAAAAGTATATATTTTCAACCAAATAGCGGAATTTTCAACTAAAAAATATGAATTTTTAAGAAAAAAGTCAACTTCCAACCAAATAGTTGAATTTGAAACCAAAAAGAATGACTTTTTTACAAAATTGTTACATTTTGAAGCAAAAAAAAAAAACAAATTTTCTTCAGTATACCTTAATTTTCAACTAAAATATATGAATTGTCAACCAAAAAAGGAATAGTTAAATTTTATTTAAAAAAAGAAGAATTTTCAACCAAAACAAAATGAATTTTTAACAAAATAATTATATTTTCAACCAAACTGATAAATTATTAAATGAAATGATCAATCTTCAACTAAAGTAGATAAATTTTAAAGCACAAAGATGAATTTTCAACCAGGAAGATTAATTTCCTCCTAAAAGGTACGAATTGTTAACCAAAAACATAATTTTGCAATCAAAAATGCAATATTTAAATTTAATGTAAAAAACTAAATTTCAAACAACAAAAAAAACGAATTTTTAATATAACGGTTGAATCGTTAACCAAAGCAGATTCATTTTTAAGCACACATTTGTATTTTAACCAAGAAAGATTAATTTTTAACAAGCCAGAAGAGTTTTCAATTATGAAAGATTTTCCGGTCAAAAAAGAAAGAAAAAATCAAACAGATTTTTGAGTTTTTAAGTCGAAACAACGGATTTTGTACAAAATAATTTTTTTTTCAAAACGAAAATATGAATGTTGAATTAAGAAGTTCATTTTCAATATAATAGTTGAATTTTAATCCCAAAAAGACGAATCTTCAGCCAAAAAGGATGACTTCTTAACAAAATTGTTCTTGTTACTAGGAAGTTGAAATTCTAGAAATGGGATTCGGAACTAGGTAAACCTATAGAAACACTTTTAGAATAATAAAAAAAATAATAATTTCCAGAGATAAGTACTCGTTTTGTTATTGCTGAAAGTTTAGTTTTTAACTGAGAATTTAACTATTCCAGATGATGATTCAACATTTTTGTTAAAAATTCATCTCTTTTGGTGGAAAATCCAACTATTTTTGGTTTCTTCGTCTTTCATATTTTTTTTATTCATCTTTGAATTCATATTTTTTGGTTAAAAATGGTAATATTTGTTTCAAAATTTAATTATTAAGCTGAAAATTCAACAATCTTGTTAGAAATTTAATCTTTTTGTTTCGAAACTCCATTGTTTGGAAACTCCATTGTTTGGTTGAAAATCTGTCTTTTTAAGTTGAGAACTCCACTGTTTTGTTAAAAACCGGTCTTTTTCGGGTTGAAAATTTAACTGCTTGGTTAAAAATGAGCTTTTTTGATGAAAATTCATATTTGCGAGTTGAAAATTCCACTGTTTTGCAAAAAATTCGTCTTTTTGGCTTGAAAATTCACAATTTGGTAGAATTTTTTTTCTCTCTTGATTAAAAGGTCTTTCCTGGCCGAAAATTTAACTCTGGTGTTGAAAATTCTTCTTTTTTGTTTGAAAATTCATCTCGTTGGTTAAAAATCCAGCTAATTTTACTTGTAAAGTCTAGTGTTATATTTTTGGTTAAAAATTGTATTGTGTGGCTGAAAATTCATCAATTTTATTCGGTGACAATTAATCTTCTTGGCAGAAAATTTATCTTTTGTTCAAAATTAATTCTTTGGGGGTAAGTATTCATCATTAAATTGGAATATTCATCTCTAAGGTAGAAAATATAACTAATTCTCTTCTAAATTCATTTTTTTTGTTTGTGGAAAATTAATTTCGTGACTGAAAATTTAACCAATCTATTTGAAGATTGATCATTTTAATGGAAAATTCATCTCTGGTTAAATATTTAACTATTGAAAAGTCGTGTTTTTTTAAGTTGAAAATTAGTTGTTTTTTTGTTAACTGAAAATTCAACTATTTGTTTTTTTTAATAATTTGAACATTTATTATTTTTAGTTGAAAATTTATCTCATTGGTTAAATATTTAACCCGATCAGTTCATCGCTTTTTTTGCACCTTCTCAGGTTATCGTGTGTCGTTTCAGACCCACGGCATGTTAAAACGCTAAATTATCAATGAAAAAATCTAGAAAAATTCCCGTATAACCGGATCGGGTTAATTATCAAAAAGTCCTTCTCTGCAACATTTTCTCTTGGTTCTAAGAAGTTGTAAATCTTCCAGAAGTGGGAGTAGAAACTAGGTAAATCTGTAGAAACACTGTTAGAAAGAAAAAAATTAATTTTCAGGAAGATATATATTTATAGCCAAATATCGGAAAATTCGAATTTTTCTCCCACCCTGAAATTCAAAATTATCTAAAACATTCCTTTTTTTTAATATTATGTCAATCGTGATTAACCTACGATTTTCAATAAAAAGTATAACAACTGCCACTCGACAGATGTGAGTCAAGTTGGGTAAACATTAAATTTGTAAAATTACTTTTTAGACTATTATATACATATTATATCACTATTTTCTATATTTCTTGTTTATTGTGTCATATTTCATATTACATACGCCCAATAAATATAGAGTCGAAATGAGTTAAACATTCTGGAGATTTGTTAGATCATGTGAAAATTCCTTGAAATTCTTTGAAATTTTGTTAAAGCTTTTGAAATCTTTCGAAATCCTCCAAAAAAAATCCGTGACATCATCGAAACAGATTTAGGTCTCCGGACATATTACATATCTGGAAAATATTACAAGTTTTTTTTAAATCTTTAAAATCCTTTAAAAATGAATTGAAATCTTTTAAATCCGTTTGAATGTTCCCGAATCTTTTGGAATCCCTCAAATTCCTTGCAAATCTTGCCCTAAAAGTTCCTTGAAATCCCATAAAATCCTTTATAATATTCGGAAATCGTTTAAAATTCCCATTAATCTTCTGAAGTCTTACGAAATCCTCTAAAATCTGTGTATATACTTTGGAATCTTGTAAAATCTTTTAAAATCCTTTAAAAACCTTTCCAAATCTTTTGAAATCTCATGAAATTCCTTCATATCTCTTAAAATCTTTGAAACCCAATCGAAATCCTCTGACATCTTTCAAAATTCGTGCAAATACTTTAGTATCTCTTAAAATCCTTTAATTTCTTTTGAAATTCCGTGACTTCTTTTGAAATATTTTTAAATCTGTTAAAATCCTTAAAAATCCTTTAAATTCCATAAATATTGTACATAATCTCTTGAAATGCCTTTAAAACGATTGAACTCCCTGGAAATCCCTTAAGACCTTTAAAAAATCTGTTAATATCCTTGATATTCCGTGAAATCAGGTAATGGTTACAGTGGTTGCCCCCCCCCCCCCC